>PVIY010014197.1:0-57094 GCA_004026745.1 Myrmecophaga tridactyla | reverse complement strand
AAGAAATGATCATGATGATGAATATGCAACTATGTGATGATATTGTGAATTACCGATTATATATGTAGAACGAAATGATCAAAATAGGAATGTTTGAGTTTGTTAGGTGTTTTTTTGATATTTAAAATAAATAAAATAAATTATAAAAAAATAATAATAACATCTTCTAAAAGTCCTGTTCACAAATGGGTTCACACCCACAGGAATGTGAATTAAGACATGAACATGTTTTTTTGTGGGGGACATGACTCAATCTGCCATACACTGATTGGCCAGGTCTGTGAACATGACATGTCTAGAACTGAAAGAAAAACTATATAATTCACCAGTTTCACATGGACTGAGAGATGAGTGAAGGTTTCCCAAAGGAAAGCTGGAAGAAAGGAGAATGGATCCTGTGCAGGCAAAAACTACAGAAATCCCAACATTTGCATTATTATTATGGTACATCTGCATTATTTAGAAGTCAACCCTGGGCAAAGAAAAAGAGCATTTAAACTGCTTTCTACGGTGCCAGCTGAACAAACTTCTCACACAATAAAGTTTTGACAACATGGCTCATTCTTCTGGCTTGAATTTCCTGGGGAAGCAACATTGCTATACTTACTAAGGAATTTTGAAACTACCCAAAGAGCAGGACTGTGATGATTTAAAAATATGCCCATAAATTCTATGATACTCCCTTCCAAATCTGGAGACTAATACCCCTCCTGTTGAAAAAAGTCTAGACTTAGTGAGTCATTCCCAATAAATAGAATATAGCAGAAAAGATGGTGTGTGACATTTGAGACTAGGTCATAAAAGACACTGCAGATTCTTCCTCACTCTTCCTCTTAGGTTGTTCATTTTGGGGGAGGTCAGTCATCATGTTGTGAGGACACTGGAGCAGCCTTATGGAAAGATCCATGTGGAGAGCACTTGAGGCTTCCTGTCAATAGCCAGTGAGACATGAAGTTCTATGGTCAACAGCCATGTGAGGGAGCATCTTGAAAAGGATCTCCCAAGCCCCAGTCAAGCCTTCATGACCACAGCCCTGGCCAACATTTTGACAGCAACCTCCTGAGAGACCACAAACCACGTTTTGACAGCAACTTCCTGAGCGACCACAAACCAGAATTGTCCAGCTAGGCCTCTCGCTGATTCTCAGAAACTGTAAAATTACATATGTTCATTATGGTAAGCCACTAAGTTAGAGAGAAATTTATTATGCAATAATAGATAACTAATGCAAGATCACCAGGCTAAAGGGAGTCACTGTAATTATATGGGATAAATACCAGAAGAGGTGTCAGAAAATCTGAGTGTATGTCTTGGATCTAAAAAGTAGCTAAAGTAGCAAAATCTCCGGACCAATAATTTCTCTGTGCCTCACTTTCTTCAAATGTAAGTTAGGGAAACAGTACATTCTCTGTGTTTGGGTTCACACCAAGTTCATGAAGAGTATGAGTGGGTGCTGTTGGGGGACCAAAAAACACACCAGGCACAGAAGCAGACGTAGATTTATTTGGACTTATGAACAGGAGAGAGTCTCCTGTGGCAGCTGTCCGGAGGGGTAGCACTCTGCAGATGGGCAGTACTGCAAAGGGCAATATGTATATGATCTTAGAACAAAGACATTCCTGTATAGTATCAGGCCTCTAGTATAATCATTAAAGGGGCTTAAGACCTGATGTTCTATTAAGATTAATGTTTAAGACTAAGATATAATCAGTGCCGTATTACATCTGTGATTACATTCTCCTCCCTCTGGGGAGATTTGTTTTCTTTCTTAATCTTTGTCCTGGTTAAGCAGGTTGTTATGTGCTCAGAGTTTCATTCATGCTTGGGGGTAGGGGCAGGCCCTGGGCAGTGACAATGGACCCCCACATAACAGATTGCATTGGCCATAAGACAGGCATTGCATCCATATACCACGAAAACAACATAAAAGACAACAGAACACGAACAATCCTACACATACGGCAGATAATCCTACAAAGAAATGCTGTCAAGGCTAAATAAGAGAATTAAACCAAGTAGAAAGAGGGTCAGCAGATAATTGATCAATAAGTTGTATGTTCTCTTGCATATGATTTGAAGCTTGTGAAATACAATGGGAGTGATCAGGTATATATATATATATATATATATATATATGACATTGTATGATTATAAAGGCACAGGTTCTGCCTGTGCCCCAGTTAAAATATCTAAAACCATCCTATTTCATAAGAGTACTTTCTGTAATTGGGTGGTCTTGTCACTTAACAATATTGTCAACTTAGCTTCATTAAGCGCATGAGCTATATGATTAGCTAAGGCTTTTATATGTTTTTCAGTAACCACCACAGCTCCTCCTAGGGCAAGAATAGCTAAAGGGTAAAACCACCATGAGGTACGCCTCCTTCAATATTTAGAGTTAACCATTTCCCAGTTTGTAGGAGTGTCTACTCCTTTCCATAATTGTAACCAGAACCCTTGGGACACTCATTTAGAATGTTGCCTTTGCTGCAAACCCCACCTGAAGCCAATGTTGGTGCTAGCCACAGCCAATTCATACAGTAAATCAGTATCTACCCCACTTAGTGCTTATGGCTGTATTATTGCCTTTTTTGCTTTTTCAAAAGCAGCCTGCTGGGGGTCATCCACTTCCCAAGTATGATGCATATACAATGGTTTTTAATATTTGAGCTAAATGGGGAACAAAGGGTTTCCAATAACCTAGTTGTCCCCAAAAGGCCATTAATTGCTTTGGTGTATGCATGTAGGAAGGCATTGCACTTTATGAATTACTGTAGGAGGAATAGTTTTTGTCTTTCCTGATCATACAACACCCAAGAAGTTGACAGAACAGCCAGGGTCTTGTAGCTTGTCGCAGTTGATTGCCCATTCCCGCTCATGAGATGGGATATTAAGGTTTCTGACACTTCTTTCAGTTCTGAAAGAGAATCACCAGTTACCGTAATATTAACAGTGTAATCAAACAAAGCCACAAATTTGGGTTTGTCCCAATTGGCCAAGACTTTTGCCACTAGGCTATGGCAAATGGTTGAGCTATGTAGATAGCCTTGTGGGAGAACGGTGAAAGTCCTCTGCTGCCCATCCTAGGTGAAGGCAAAAGCAGGTTGACTTGCTTTATCTACAGGAATCCTGAAGAAAGCATTAGTTAGACTAAAAACAAAATGATATTGGCATCAGTGAGTTCTAATTTTTTGTAGGAAAGAGACAATATTTGGAACCGCTGCATACAAAGGTGGTGTTACTTCATTTAATTTGCAGTAATCCACTGTCATGCTCTAAGTTCCATCAGGTTTCCTTACTGGCTGCCCAGGGCTATTAAAGGAGTTGTGGGTCAGTATTAATAATTCCACTCTTCTAGTTCCTTAATGGTTGCAGAAATCTCTTGATGTCTCCCTGGGAGCTTTTGTTATTTAATGGCTATGATCCTCTGAGCTTGTGGTACTTTTAAGGAGATCATTTCACTTGCTCTTTTAAGATCACTTTCACTACTCCACACTGGAAGCAAAATTCTCCTATGGTAGTTCCTAATGTGGAATTTAAGAAAAGATTAATTCCTAATATATATTTGGGTATAGGAGAAATACATACAGTGTATTCCCGGAGTGGAGGGCAATCTCCCAATTTGTAAGATCAAATTATGTTATTTGGCTCTGATTCTCTTTCCCCATAGCTGTCTATGGCTAACACAGGTCCAATAAATCAGGCTACATTTCCATAAATCAAAGTACATTCAACTCCAGTGTCTGTTAGACAAATCTGTTCATTAGTAGGGAACCAATAAATAGTTAATTCTACATGTGGTCCTGATCCCTGGGGCCCCTAGTTATCGCTCATACCTGGGTGTCTTGACATCTCCCCTATGGAGGGGAAATGGAGCATGCCAATTCTCATCTGGGGATGCAGAGGATTCTCGTGCTTTGGAAGGGGGTTTCTTAGTTAGTTTATCTTCCCCTTCAGCTGTTGGGGGATTCATTTTAGTAAATCTGTTGTCTTTGGTTAATTTGCTCCATAAATTAACTAAAAAAGCACTTGGTGGTTTATCTATGGCTTCTAGTTCTGTACCTGTGGCAATTAGATCAGCCCATATTTGTTTATGTGAGACCCAAATAGGGCCATCATATTCTTGGGAAGTCATTCCTGCCATCTTCACTCCTCTTTTCCAGAGCCACTTGGATTTCCCAAGATCTACTATGGCTTGAGCAGCTCTTGAAATGGGCTGTCCCACTAGAGGGCTCAAAATAGACATGAGGGGTCCATAAGAATGATTAGGAACAGTGTGCAGGATGGTGTTTCATTCCTGCTATAAAAGTTTTATTGTTGGGACCTGCAAAATTATAGAATATATTGCAGCTTTCATCCCAAGACCCTGCAAAACATCTTGCAGTTTCTTCCATAGATTGCCAATGGGGAGTAGTGTGTGAGATGTCATCCTCACTGGGCCATACAGCCTGGCATGCAGCTACTAGCCAGACTAACAAAGATACCATTTCTTCATGATTTAGGGTGGCATATAGGCCCTGGCATCAGGATGGCGGGTAGCAATAGATGCTAGCTTACTCATTTCCATCTCAGTTAATATTATGCCCTTGGCTCCTGTGTCCCATAATCATAAAAGTCAATCAGAGAATGACTCCCTGGCTTTCTGCCTATAATGCTGCCCAAGATCACCTAATTCTGTAGCAGTATAATCTCTCACCATAATGTAGAGTTTCTGCTCAGGAGATTGTAAATTTTGAGGGTTCACCCTATTAGAATCGATCTTATGTTGTTTCTAATTTTTGCTGCAGCACTGAGCATACCTGCCAGGGTGGCTCCTTTTCCTTCTCTTCATCCTCAGATGAAGAATCCATGGCATCCCAAGCTTTTGGGTCACACCCCAGATTAGTTAGTATTCTCCAGACTTGAACTTGGGGTAATTTTCAACCACAAGCTCAAGCATATCGATAAGCCAAAGTTTCTGATTGATCATCCACATGATGCGAATGCTTGGTTAAGGCATCTTTCATGTTTACTTGGGCAAGCCGTATGTCCCTTTCTAATTTAAATTCCCCCTCTAGACACCAGGCTGTTGTTTTTGCTGCCTGTTATCCCTCTGTGGTCATAGGTAAGGCTCCTAAAATGGGCCAGGTTATAGCCTCACTACTTGGGATTCTCCTTTGTTTTTGCTAAGATTTAGTTGTTCTGCTATCTGTTGTAAAACAGTTAGCAACCCCTCCAGAGTTCTTAGGGTGTCCCCATATTCTTGTGGTGGCTCCCATTCATCCAGGAGGGCAGCCACCCCTCCCCACGTGGATGATGCAAACCAGCACAGGATTTTCCCCACTGAGCCTTCCCTAGACCTATGCCTACTGTTGCCGGCAGTGTCTTGGTCTCCTGGCTGGCTCACCAATTGTTTGGGCCCAGATTAGAGTCATGAAGAGCCCAAGTGGGTGCTGCTGCAGACCAAAAACATGCCAGGCACAGAAGCAGACATAAATTTCATAGCACTTACAAACAGGAGTGCGTCTCTGGTAGTGGTGTTCCAGAGGAGTAGCACTCCATAGAAGGGCAGGAATGCAAGGGGAAATATGTATATGATTTTGAACCAAAGATATTTCATATAGTATGAGGACATCAGGCCTCTAGTATAATTATTAAACAGGCTTAAAACCTGATGTTTTACTATGATTAGTGTTTAAGACTAAGATACAATCAGTGCCAGTGCCATTTTACATTCATGATTATATTCTTCTTCTGGGGAAATTGTTTTCTTTCTTGACTTTTGTCCTGGCTAAACAGGCTGTTACTGCTTAGGGTTTCATTCCCATTTAGGAGGGGGGGTGGGCCCTAGGCCATGACACCCTTCATATGTCACAAAGTACTGCTGATGATCAAACTATATAATGCAAGTATGGCTTAAAGTAGTGGAACTAGTCTTATTATTACCTTATTAACTTCACATCATCATGTCACAATTAATATGGGAAAATACTTTTAAAATTATCAATTGTACATAGAACTGGGGATCTTAGAATTAGAACGGACTTCAACATTTAGTGGCATTTTTGGCATTTAAGATTTGTCTGTAGGTCACAAGTTTCAAAAAAATTTAAGCGAATAGTTCAGGGTCATATAGATGCAAAGTGAAACATAGGATGCTGCCTTGCTGAGCCTCATTTTATTCATCTGTAAAATGGAAATTGCACATATCTCAGAAGGCTTTTGTAACTGTAAACCCTATTGAAGTTACAATTGACATCGTCCTTATGAAGAGTTATGTCATGGCCAAAGAACACAGTCCAGAAATTGAAAAGTAACTTCAAAATATCAAGTCATTCACTTGTATTTTCAATCACTGTAGAAATCCATGTGGAAAAAACAACCTCTTTCCTGCATATTCTTCAGCTGTCCTGCAGTGACCTAACACTAGGCCTGCCATGCTCCAAATCTTCTTATCTGTTTTTCTTTTCTACTGCTTTTTCCTTTTATGGTTTTATAGCAGAGGGTGAAGTAAGAGAAAAACTGAGGGGGCAAGTCCAGAATCTTTTTTGTGAGCAGACAGGAAGCAAAGCAGGGAAAGTCCACATGTTAATCATATTTACACATCATCACTATCACTGGTTGGATTCTTCTAGACATACACTCTGAAACAAAGTTTAACTTTTGGAAGGAGAGGAAGGAAGCAGGGCTGGTGTCTTAGTTTACCAGGGCTGCTATAACAAATATCACACAGTGGTTTGGCTTAAACAACAGGAATTTCTTGGAGTGTTGGAGGTTAGAAGTCCAACATCAAGGTATTGGCAGGGCTTGCCTTTCAGGGCCCATAGCTTTCCAACAATCCTCCATCACATGGTGATTCTTCTCTCTGTCTCTGTCTCTGTCTCTGTCTCTGTCTCTCTCTCTCCCTCCCTCTCTTCCTCCTTGTGGCTGCTCCTCTGATTTCCTTTGGATTCTACTGTCTGACTGCATCCAAATTTCCTTTATCCTTAATGGGCCATTTCCAGGAGCTCTAGATGATGCAGAAGAAAAAAAAATATCTGCAATCTGGCCCAGGACAGGAAGCACCCAGACAAAGGGTTTGCCGTTCTGTACTATGCTTCCTCACACAGTTTTTCCTCCTTCATTTTCATTTTTAGCACAGAATTCTTGTACTGGTTGCATCTGACATCACCCTTGACAGTGCAACTCTCTAAACTCTGACGTGAAAAATTGGGTTAATGTCCATGCTGGAGGTGTGGCTCTTCATAGGGAAATTCTCAGCCATCATTTCAAATGCAGACAAGGGTAAGCCTACTCATCATCACTCACAACACTGTTCCAGAGAAATCAGGTCAAATGATATCACAGCAGCCTTGAAGGAAAAAAAGAAATGACCAGAGCTCAGCCTCAGGAAGTCATGAAGAGAGGATAGACTGATTTCCTTTCTCTAAGAAGGAAGGATTTATAAGCTGATTACTCTTTTATCCTATTTTTCTTTGCCTTTCTCAGACATTGCAGAAATTTATAGATAGAACTGGGGCAATCATCATTTTACAACAACTTAGGGGCAGCTCTGGGCATTCCACCATAGCAGCTACTTTCATTAATTTATTCTTTCCTTCTTTCATTCAGCAAATATTAACAGTGCCAGGTACTATTCTATGCTGGAGTATACAGCAGTAAACAAATAACATTCCTGACTCCATGGAACTCACATTCTAGTAGAGGAAGACAGTCAATACACAAATTTGTAAATGTAACACATACAGTATTTCGGGTGGTAAAAGATGCTAATAAGAAAAATAAAGTAGTTATGAGTACAAAGGGTATAGAGGCAGGTAGTGGTTTGCATTTTTAAATTGTGTGGTCAGGGAAGTCCTTAATGAGAACATGATGGTTGAGCAAAGACATGAAGGAGATGGGGAAATGTGTCAAGGGGCAAACTGGACATTCCATGAAGGGTTGGTCCTGAGCAATGTCAGAGGGCAGGGTGGGAGCTCTCAGAGGCCCTTCTCAGGCCCTCCTGACTGGCTCATATTGGCACACCTGAATCATTAAGAACCCTGGAGCGAACATCAGGATAGTGACCAATGTCAAGGCCAGGACTTCATGAGAGGGAAATACTGTCTGTCCCTTGTCCAGCATCCACACTCAAAGGCTATCAGATGCCAGATGGTGAGGGCTAGGAACCTCCATGACCAAAGTGAGGAGCTAGGACATGAGCAATGAGTCTGGAACACTCCCCAAAGCTTGTTCACCACTCTATCAGTTCACTACTGTCCTTGAACAGAGGGAAGGATACTGAGAGACAAAGCTTCAGTTCTTCTCAGTATACCCCCTCATCTTCTTTACAACCTAGGGATTGTATTCTCCCACTGAGAATAGTTAGTAGTTAGCTAGAAAATTAAACAGAAGGAAAAATAAAGCTTTCTACATGCCCAACTTCCTTGGCTAAGCATAGTAAAGACATTCCTCCATGTGGACCATGTGACAATAAACCTGTGAAATAGGTGCCATCATTATTCTCATTTCACAATCAGGAAACTGAGGCACAAGGAGGTAAAATGATTGGCCCAAGGTCACAAAACCAGAAGGTGGGGATCTAGAATTTTAACTCATGCAGCCTGTCCCTGGAGCCCATGTTCTTAGCCACCAGACTATAATACATAGATCACATGTTCAGCAAATGGAATTTCAATTCAGACTTGATTGACCCCAAGCCCATGCTCATGAGCATCACATTGGACCATCTACAATTCTCTCCCTCCTATAATACATCCTCTACCATTTGGTCATTTTATTTTTTGCTGTTTACAATATCTAGCGACCTGAGGTTTATGGCATCTAAAATTCCCTTTAGAAAGAAAGGCAAGCTTGGAATTTCTGAGAAATTAAAGTGACTACATTGTTGGAATGGAATTATAGAACTTCAGCATTGGAAGAGACCTGACAAACCACGTGATCCAGTCCTCTCTCTCTCTCTCTCCTTCCACACTATCTTCATGCTTCATTACCTTAACCAAATTTCTCAACAAGGGTCACTCAGCTTCTGTTTGCATGCCCTTACTCATTAGGAACCCAATCCATTTTTGGACAGATCTGAGTGATAGAATTGATTATTCACTTAGCTAAAATCTATTTGTCTTATTGACTTCGATTTATGGTCAGGTTCCTGCTACATTTCCATTTTATCTTCTATTTATCCCCTTGCTTCTTGAGCTATTGACTTCTTTTAAGGTCCTTGACTGTGCCAAGTCCTTTCCCATCTTTCTTGTTCCCTCTGCTTGGAATGAATGTCCTCTCTGTTTATCTGGCTATTCCAGAGGTACCTGGCAGTTCTCACTTTAAATGTCATTTCCTCAGGGAAGTCTTAAATGAACCCTGAAATTCGATCAATTTACTCATTTTCTTGATACTCTGTTTTCCTTTCAGAGGTTTTTGAGGATGACTGAATGGAGGGAAGGATGGATGGATAAATGGAATGGGTAAACTGATTATTACCCATTGCTTTTGATTCCACCTTTTAGGGTCCACCAAACAAACTTGGTTTCTCTTCTTTATAAGATCCCTTTTGTTATTTGCACAATGAGTTATGCCTTGATTCACTCTTTTCTAGTCTAACTATCCTTAGTTGCATTTGTGTTCCATTTCAATCCAAAGCATAGGAAAGGCCTTTATATTATCTAAAGTGCACCTCTCATAGTTATAGTGTTGCATGGAACAGGAACAAGGCTGCAAGCCTCCCTGAATATTATGCGGAAACTGGGGCCGAGGCTTCGATGTTTCAGGAAGTAGGTTTTTGTTCATTAGGGCTCAGCCGAGTAGGCTCTGAAAGTCTGAGTCCCCCAAAAAAGGTTAACATCAGTTTTTATAGACAGAATGGCACGTTAAAGACAAGGTAAATGATTGGCTGTTTTAAATCAGGAAGGGTGCGAAGCTGGGTTTACCAAAGTGGATGAGTGGTTAGGGGAGGGGTTTCTTCACAGGAATTTGTCTTATTTTGCCCATGTGCAGTTTTACCCATTCTCGGGGCAAGCATCCTATTTATGTGTAGTTCTGACTGCTCAGAGGAATTTGCGAAGAGAAGGTAGTTTAAATGTGCAAAGATGGGTGAGGGGCCCACCTGCTGCAATTGCTTGCTACAATATTTGATTCAAGTTGATTCTGAACAGAATGGAAATTAATGCATGGAAGGAAAGAATCTTTGAAAGAGGTCAGTTGTGAATGAAATGAGCAAAGAGTGGAAACAATGGCAGGAAATCAATGTAGTGATACTGCCAGGAACAGCTATGTATGGAAAAGACCCGAATTTACATAATTTATGCCATTCTTGATAGTGCCTATAGACATTTTACCAGCTAGCCCATTTCCCAGGGGGCCCAAAGGTCATCCTGACATGGGGAGAGCAATTTCTATCCTCTTCATTTTTAGTATTTGTAAAATGCTTAAATCATAGTATCCAGGACCTCCTCCTTACCATATCCTTCTTAGATCTCAGATTTTACTTGAATAAATCATTTTATCTCTTTGAGAGTCAGCTTCCTCATCTATTAAAATGAGGCTAATAGCTTCTGCTTCCTTTCCCCCTCAAGATCAAATGATATGAAGCAAAAGTGCCTTGCAAGCTGCAAAGCACTATACAAAGACAATGTACATTCTGGAGAAATGGTTTTATTTAGAGGATAAAATGGGACATCTGTTAAGTAAACCATGAAATATATCTCTGGATATAATATAAACTCTAAGCAAGTCACAGTTCATAAGTGGGAACTGGAGACTGCAAGGAACAGTGGGTTCCATTTTTTTTATCAAGGTTTCAGAAGACAGCCAGTCTGTGGTAAGGTGAGCAAGGAGTATCCTTGGATATTGAATTTCAGTTTAGGGAGGCTGACGCCTCATGCCCAGAAAATGTGGCTTCTCCTAATGTGCACAGAATCCAATTTGGCAAAAGGAGGGGTTTCTTTAAAGAGGAGTGCTATTTCCATGTTGACATGGAAGGCTTACATTTCTGTAGTTCAAGAAAAGAAACATATGCAAAATGACCTCCAGACATTTCATCCTAGAGGTTTAAAACAAGCTTTTGAAATCAGACAGACAAGAGTTCTGGTCCTTACTCTGACAGAGAAGCTGACTGACCTTGGCATGCCCTCAGTTGTTTAAGCCTATTTTCCTCATCTAGAAATATTATATCTGTACATATACACACACATATAATCTTCATAGAGTGCCTGGCATGTACTAAGAGCTCAATACATTAGCCGCTTACTGTTTATTTGTGAGCAAGGAAACATCACAAGCAACTACAAATGCTGAAATGTGAAATGGTATTTACTACAAATACCTAACTCAAGTTATACTTGAAAAAGAATCAAGACAGAACAATGAGTTTTCAAACATAATGATGGAAAACATTTTTAATCTACAATATGAGCACAATATTATTTATTAAAGCTGCACTCAAATACACTCTGGAATGAGCTGTGTTACTAGATTTTAGCCTTAGCTGTATTCTTGAAGTCACTGTGCTACTCTACAGAAAAATGATGTTAGAAGCATTTAATGTGGCCCCATTCCCTCTGGGCCTTTTAACTCAAACCATGATTCAATCTGCTCACTCATTTCCCTACTTTCCCCCTTCTCCCCTCCTTTCCATTCTCCACACAGCAGCCAAAGTGGATTTCTTAAAATATAAATTAAATTATGTTGCCCCCTCTCCCACTGACACCACCATATCGCTTAAAATCCTGCCATGGCTTTCCTTTGCTTTTAAAATCAACTGAAGCTCCTTGCCATGGCCCACAAGCTCTGAGTGATCTGTCCCCTTTCCATCTCCTCATAACATTTTGTGGCAGTGTTCTCTTTGCTCAACGTGCTTCAGCCACACAGGGCTTGAATCAACACCTACAACAAACCAAGGGCTCCCCATGGCCTGGAACACTTCCCTTTCCCCACTCCACACCTCACCCCAAATCACAAAATTCAGTTATCTATTTAAATGCCCCCTCCCTGACAATACTTTTGAAAACAGTCCCAACCCCATTACTCTCTATCATGATACTTTATTTTTGTGTTTTTTAAACACTTATTACAAGTTGCAATCATTTGATTTATCTATGCCCTCTCTGGATTTTGATCTATCTTCCCTCACTAAAGTATAAGCTCCATGAGAAGAGGAACCAGATTTTGCATCCTGACCATGGAAAATCTCAGAGCACTTGGCACATACAGAAGTACAAAATGAAAATAGTTGCATGACGGAATGAATAACTCCAAGTTTCACCTGTTTTCCTTAATGGTGGGTCCCTGAAGACTGGAGGCTGGCAGATTGATTACGGCCTTGGTGGTGTTTATTCACTCAGTGTTTTTGCTCCAGAGAAAATATTTGAATGCTACAGCCAAGCTTTCTCAGTAAATTATGTTTAAAAAACTCATGCAGTACATATGGCCCATAATTTTTTCCTGGAAATCCTCAGAGTTAACCCTAGTGCTGTCATATTAATTCCCTCTCTCCCCAACTCAGCCACAAACCCAGAGGAAGGGTGGATCTAGGCCTCGGGGTGTGAAGCTTTGGAGATGTGGGACATGATGGCCATGGAGGCATATCGCCATATCTTCCTTCAAGAGAAGTTGCTGTGGGGATCTGCTGACAGTCTCCAGCTGCAGCACCTTCAGATCCTCTGTGACATCTTCACTGAAGTCATGCTTTTCCTTGGCTGCTCCAGCCAATAACTGAGCACAAGAGGGCTTTTAAATCCATACCATTTCTGCTTGATGCAGCAGTCTTCCAACTGTAACTTTTGTTCAGGGACTCCTCATTGATCTGGACACAACTTTCTCCTAACTCCACTATGGCCTCAAGTTCTTCCTGTCCAACTCTCTTGTCTGTTCTTCCTTCTTGCTCTTCTTTCTCAGTTATCAGGCTTGTGCTGCATTTAAAGACTTTCCCTATTATGCCCCTCAATATATCTTTTTATTTTCTGAGCTTACAGGATCTATCATTCACCTACTGCTTCTAAATAGCTCAGCATTGTTAAACACAATGAGAAGGTACACAATTAAAAATTAAATTAAGTCATGTGAACAGAGAAAAATGGATATGTTGGTATATCCAGATAATAAATATCCATCTCGATATTTTTTCCTTAGTTAGAGAAGTTGTGGGTTTACAAAACAGTCATGCATAAAGGATTCCCATGCACCACCTCACCACCGACACCTTGCATTGGTGTGGAATACTTGTTACAATTTATGATGAAACATATTTATAATTATAGTATTAAAATCCATGGTTTAATGTAGGGGTCACTGTTTATGTACTTAGCTGCATGATTTAAAAAAAATTTTTATTTTGTTACCATATATGCAATCTAACATTTCCCCTTTTAACCACCTTTGGATATACATCTCAGTGCTGTTAATTACATTCGCAATATTGTGCTACCATCATCACATCCATTATCAAAGATTTCCATCATTCAAAATAGGAATCCTGTATATTTTAGGCCTTAACTTCCCATTCCCTATCCCCACCCCTCAAGATTTCTTTTGCACATCTAATCTCTCCTTGGTTTCCCTTTCTCAGGGGACCCAAATTGACATAAGGGGCCTCCTTGAAGAAAAACCAATCACACCAATGAATATGAATTTAGATTCAGGTCCTTGTAAGGGGTCCATGTGAAAGTGAAGATCCTTGAGGCTTTAAGTTTCATGAGCACTACAGAAATCCTTCTCTGGCAGAGCTCACATCAAAGATTCATGACCTTGGCTACATTTTGGACTCACCTGAAGAGCTTTAAAATCTACTGCTGCCTGAGTCCCATCTGGGCATCAAGCATTTTAAAAACTCTCAGGGTGATTCTGATATTAGAGGAGGGGTTGGGAGCTGAAGTGCCTTGTGGATGCCTGGAGGGGTGGCTGACCTTCAGAAAAACCTCTAAGTCTGGGTCTTACTTGTTTTGAAGATATTACAAAATTCTGCTTCAGTATTTCTGCTACTAGCCAGTTAAGTGAGGCCCAGGAAGACCCAGGCTATCTCTGAAGTTTTCCATCTAGATCTGGAAAACAGGGGTTTCATGATCTATTTTACAGAATCAGATGAAACAAGGAATGTTAAAGCACGTTGATATTACTTTTGTATTATTAAGGATGGTTATGCAGTGTGGACCTGGTCAGGGGCAAGAGTCTTGACAGGCACGATGCGGTAGTAAGGATTTTGGGTACAGAGACATAAAAAACTTCCTGGTCACTCAACTCCCTGAGAATACAAACTGATAGGAGGCAGGGACTATTTTCTCCATGTGCTTGGTGCTGTTAGTAACAGATAATGACAACTCATTCTAGGAAAGCTGTTCATTTTTGCCAAAAAGAACTAGATTGGTATATCTCAATTTCTCATGGGTATTTCACCTGCATCAGAATCTTCAGGTTAAAAATGCAGCTATCTGGGCTCCAGAGGAGGCATGTGGGATGACAAAAGTCTGTATTTTTAATAATCAGCACCAGGTGATTAGGCAAACCAAGCTTCCACCTCACCTCTGGTGGGCATAGGGCCAAGGTTTATTCCAGGTTAAGGTGGCAATGTCCTCCATCTACCCGCATAACATTCATTTCATCACAAACCTATTTGAGCCCACTTAAAGGGCCACTTGATTATAAACTCTTTGATAAAGAGATTTTGCACATTAAAATGAAACTAATTTTGAAGTGGGTTTTAAGACTGCAGTAGGTACAAAAATAAACACTCAGCAAACATATTGTGCTATTTAGGAACATAAATCTAAAATTCTTCTTTGTAATGTAGCACAAATCCAGGCAGAAGCAGGTAAGTGAAAGAATAATGCTTCTTACTGCTCCCTCGCACCGCACAGTCAAGATGATGCTATAAATCTAATTCCTGCCTCCATTATTTCTCACACAGATCTAGAAATAACTTCCTGCCTGGTTTCCTGTCTTCAGTCTTCTCCTGCTCCTAATCTGACCATCTCATTATAGCTACAGTGGTCTTTCTGGAACACCATTTACCCTTTGTAGCCTCCAAAGCTCCAGTGCTTAAAGCGTTGTTAATTAAAGTTAACACTGGCATCACCTGAGAACTTGTTAGAAACGCAGAATTCTGATCCCATAACAGACATACTGAATCAGAATCTGCATTTTAGCAAGATCCCAAGTGATGTGGATATGGCATTACAGAGTAAGAAGCCATAGTCTTCAGCAAAAATGTACAAGCTATTTAACCTTCACACAAAGCTTCTGGTCTATGCTCCCTGTCTAGATCTGCCCCAAACTTTACTTTCCTTCCACCTGCAGCAACTACAAACTATCTATAGTTCTGCAAATACATGCTACGATTTCACTTACACTTTTGCAAATGCTATTACTACTGCCTGGAACACTTTTTAACTCTCTTTAACACCTATTCATCCTTCAAAACTTGCTTGGGCATCCCCCTACTTTATGAAGCTTTCCCTGACCCTTAACCAGAGAGAGTTATTTATTCTCTCCTCTGAAATTCTTCCGGGTCTTTTCTCATCTATATCACATTGTCTCGTGATTGTTTTTTGTTGGTTTGCTTTTCTAGATTGTGACCATGTGGACAGTAGTGTCCATTTCCATTTTTAATCTTTGTCTCCTATTACCTAGTGCACTCTCCTGCATAGGATAGGTATTCAATCAACATTTGATGAGTTGAATTGAATACTTAAGAAATATGTTGCTCAAGGATTCAGTGATCATCATCAAATAGAAAACTGCCCTGGCCAATGTGAAATGGCAAGGGTGACTTTATTTAGTGGCTGCTAGAGCAAGGGAGAGAGGATAGAAAGAACTTAACTCCATCAAAACAAAGGACTGTAGCTTTTTAAGGGCTGAGTTGGTGGAGGAAAAGCACTGGAAGATAGGGAGGGAGGTCGATCACTAGGATAGGTGAGGGATTTAATGAAGTTGCAATTAGGACCACTGGGTTTGTAAAGTTTTTCTGTGCAGTCATTAGGCCACCTGAAGTCTGTAGGGGCAGGAAGGAAGGGAGAGGGAGATAAGGAACTACCTGGTTAGGAGCCTCTCAGGTACCTGGATAGTGTCAGGGTCCAGGGAGGAGGTCAGGGGCACGGAGTCAGGGCATGGAGGCAGGAAAGTCTAAACTGTAGTCAAGCTAAGGGGACATTAAAGCTGTCTTGGTTACCACATGTGGTTATATAATACAAACTATGGTGTGACTAGAGCCTCTAGTGTTGCGTAGTGTATAACTGTATATGGCAGCTCTAGTGAAGGTTAAATGTGGTCTCTGTATTAGTTAAGCTTCAGTCAGGACAAATGACAGAAACCAACTCAAGGTAGCTTATGCAAGAAGGGGATTTGATTGTAAGAACCAAGGAATGACCTGGGAATTATAATTAGAACCCATGAAACCAGCCTAGAATAAAGAATTCAAATACTTTCATGACTTCTCTATTTCTCATGTCTGTAAGCCTTTGCACATCAGTATTATTGCTTTCTAGACACAGACTAATTTTTTTCTCCTTATAACATAGAATTTCACAGCCATCCATTGCACCCACAAGTTTACATATCACTAATCCAGCCACTCACCAGGACAGAGTGAGAGTATACAAAACTACAGGAGCAAAAATCTGATTGGCCAAGCTTGGGTCAGCATTAACCCATTGAGCTGTGGCCTATGCAGTTCAAGTCTGACTGCCATGGGCATATTTCTGTGGTTATGTGGATGGCAGTGGCCCCTTAAAGAAGCGGTTCATCAACTGGCAATTGTACCCATATACCAAGTGGTGTGCATTAAACTGTGTACTTACGTAAGAGATCGGCTCTGCCTACATACAGAGCACTAATGTGCCAGAGGCCATGGGTTCTATTCTTACACTTTAGAGAGTTTTGTTTGGTCCTATGCCAAATATCACAGTGAACCCTGAATGGTTATCTCAATAATGTTGTGATTGAGAGTGTCCATTCCTTTCATGGCCCCACTTCCATAACCTATAAAAAGAAATGAGTAATGGAGGGTCACAGATCCCGAAGACAGAAACTACCATCTCCTGAGGCACTCTGACTTCACTGAGGGAAGATTATGTGGTTTGTTTTTTTTTTTTATCTTTGTCTTCCTTTCCCTCCCCAGAAACTGAAACATTTCACGCACTATATGAATCTTCTAGTAGTCTGAATTTAAACTGACTGAACTGGACCATTTTTCATTCTAGACACAGAGGGTGATTAGAACAGTACTGAAAGCAATGTATAAACAAGCTGCCATAAGTTGCTGAATAAGAAACAATTACAAAAACAAAAGAAACAATTACATTAACATAAACTGATTTAGTGGCACCCAGTGAATGGGATCATTCTTTGTTATGAACGCAGTGGTGGTTTCAAAGCCAAGTACACCAACGTTTGATATTGGCTTTGCCACGTATGAGCTCTATGTCTCCAGGCAAATTACTTAACCCATCCAAACCTCAGTTCCCCCATCTGTAAAATGGAGATGATAATATCTACCTCATAAGTACTTATAAGAATTGAATGGAAATATATAAAGTATTGGACACAATGCTTAGCATATAGTGAGCGCTCAATAATTAACTATCATCATTTATGTATTTATTTCAAACATTGGATAGCTAAGGAAAACTTTTCCAAAACTCCAGACCTCCACATGAGGGGGTTAATATTTCTAAGTTACATCATAATCCCAAAGCATCCATGATGGCTTGGATGAAATAATAACTCTTCAAACCTGGCTAATTTACCACTAGGGAGCTTAAGAGAGAACGCTTAATGAGAAAATGTACAAGCAATATGCATGTGTTCTTTCTAAAGCCTGCTCAGTTCCCAAGTGACAAAAAATCCAACTCAATATGATAGTGTTTTGGAAGCTCAAAACATTGCAGAGTTAAAGCAAATAGGCAGAATAACCAATTTTCTCCCTTCAGTATGGGCAACCCTCTCTCTTTCCTACCTCCTCTAAATCACCTTGACTAAAACCTTGCCACTGTTTGGGTCAGCAGAAAAGCAATTCCATCCCTTTGTAATTAGCAACTCTGATACTCCAGAAATCTTGACCAAACTCTCTTTGCTTTTTTTTTTTCATCATCTGTCAGCCAAAAAGTCTTCTGTGCATTCTTGTCTGTTCAATTGTGTCTCCAAAACTGAACCAACAGAAAGTCCAAAGGTAACTGCTGTCCAATATTCTATAAGTAAGTTCTCTTCAAAGTTTCAGAGTAAAGTGTCCTGAGTCAACTTACTGCTGGTCTAGAACATTTTAAGCGGCAAACCACAACAAACTGAAGCCCTTCTAGTTCATGCACCCATCCATAGTCATCTGTTTATTTGTTTTGTTTACTTGTATGTTTTTGTCTGCATCCTTCATAAGACCTTAAAAGCTTGGCTGTGCAAAGCGTCTCAGCACTGTGTCTGGCCTAAGTAGGCAATCTGAAATGTATTCAATAAACATGGATTATTTCATGTTAAGGGAACATAAGTCTGTTGTAGGTTGGGTTCTCTGAAGGAAGAAGGTGGGTCAGAGTTTGGGATGTAGGGATCAATACCTCTGAAAAAAGGAAGGGCACCAGGATTGGGCAGAGGAATCAAGCCAGCTGCAATGGAGGACCAACAAAGGCTTGGCCAGTCTGGAAGGGAAGCTTTGGAGTGGACTTGCCTATTAGAGTGCCTCACTTTGCCACAGTGGTGAACCTTTATAGCTCTATCTTGTTCAGTCACCAGATACAGGCTTCCCCAGAAAGGGTATGACCTCAGGCAGGGAGTGGGGACTCTCTGCTGCTGAGGGCAACCTTGAAAAATCTGACAGCTGGAGACTCCTAAACCCTTCCTCTGCAAATGGGAAGCAAGTTCTCCCATGAAGGGGCAACTAGGTGGTGCATCTTTGCACATACTACAGTCTGTACATTGTTTTTCTCCATGGTGGAGGTGAGACAAAGGGTGAGACATGGAAAAGAAGGCTGTCTTAGCAGAGCATGTTAATGAATCTCTGGATGTGCAAAGAGAGCCCCAAACTGAGCTTAGGTGTTGAACCGGAGAGAAGGGAATTGCTCTTTATAATGTTAGGAAGATTTTTCTTTTTAATTTGCTGGCATAAAGAATGGATGAAAACAGAGAGGAACAAGAAATTGGGCTGAAGACTGATTGGCAGAAATAGTTAAAAGTGTTTTAACCCCTAAGAGACACATTTCTAATAAGTTCTTCCAAGTCTGTGAAGATGAATCTACCAAGATAACAAAATGGGAGCATTCCCAGCTAAACTCGGCAATCAACCAATTGACAGCTCCATTTCTGCCCACCCTTCCAGCTGTGGAGATATTTTCTAATGCCGTTGAACTGTTTCAGTGTCACCTGAGCCAAATCAACTACCAGGATTTATTCAACAGTGACTGAATACAGGGCAGCACACATAGCTTATTTCTCCCTTTTACTGACTTCGGTTGGAGGGTTCATAGTCTGGGCATGTCCTCCATGGGAATGCCCACTGACCCCCCCAAAGTGATTTCATGGAAATCAAGAAAACTGAGCATCTTATGTGGGTCACAGAACACAGAGACAGCCACACTCTAGGAGGGTTAAACATCCACTGGGAAGAGGATCTTTGAGCATGGGGTTATGAGCAACGATGCCTAGAAGTTCTAAGAAGAACATGGGAGGTGGGTTTTGAGATGACATTGATGTTACAGTATTCTCCATGCAAAAATCAAGAAGCCTGTTTTCACAAAGAGCAATATCTCAAGGATAATATCCTCTCAGAATAGATGGATATCAGTGGCTAAGAGAAACCATTCAAATCTAACCATTTTAGTAATATGTACTAATATGCATAGAGTATACATTCAGAATGATTATGTTGTGAATGTCCAAAAACAGCTCAAGGTGTTTGAAACACTAGTGCAGTGGTTCTCAATGGGGGCTGGGGGGGATTTTTGCCCCCAAGAGGACACCTGGCAACATCTAGAAACATTCCTGGTTGTCACAACTGGGATGTGTGACTTGCATCTAGTGGGTAGAGGCCAGGGCTGTTGCTAAACATCCTATAATAACCAGGATAGCCCCTACCCCTACCCCTAACTAGAAATTATCTGGTTTAAAATGTCAACAAGGCTAAGATTGGAAAAACACTGCTACAGACTGGATTTACCAGAACGTCTGCACCTGGAAAATTCCGAGGCAGGTGAGTTTGATCCAGCAGCTCAAATGAAGTCACAAAGGATCTGAGTTTTCTTTGCCTTTTTATCCTGCTTTCTGAGGTGTTGGTTTAATCCTGAGGCTCTACCAGTTCCAGATACTTCCCTTGTGGTACCAAAATGGCTGCAAAACTTTCAAGCAGGCTATCAAGTAAAGAGAACTTTTTTCTGGTAGCTCCCACACAAATCCTGAATTACTTTTGGGCATTTGCACAATAGGTTAAAGAACCAATCACTGTGACTGCTAGATTGGCTACTCTGATTGGTTTAAATGATGGGTTCTCAAACTTTAGATTGCATCAGAAGCACTAGGAGGGTTTGTTAAAACAGATTGCTGGTAATCTGTTTTTTCAGTAGAAAGTAGAAGGTAGGTCTGAGGTAGGTCTTTTTTTTTTCCTTTTAAAGGGAGTGGTAGTAAATATTTTAGGCTTTGCAAGTTACACATGGTCTCTGTTTTTACTTATCCTCCACCTCTTCCTTCTTCCCTTTTCTCTCTCTCCTTTATTTCTTTTCCCAGCTCTTTAAAAATATAAAAACTATTCTTAGTAGTTAAGTAATTATAGGTTGTACACTGGCCAGATTTGGCCCACAGGCTGCACTTTTTATGGGCCTGAACTTTCTCTCTTCAAATCACTATGTGGTTTCCAGGAAAAGTTTGCAGATTCCCATGATAAAAGAACAACTATAAGACATAGGAGACTTCTATACAGTAAGTGAGCTGAGGGAGAATAACCAAGGGAGGACAAACTTGGAAGGAGGTCCCCTTGTCAAGACCGGAATTTAGACCATATTGGACAAGGTGTAATTGGAGTACACTAGATGGTAGAGAAATCCACGGATTTGCTGGGCCAGAGCTGTTATACAATTGCTGGGCAAGCAGAAACCAATCCTCAAGGTACAGGTAGGGTGCAGCTGGTGGCCAGGTGTGTGGGCCTGCAGAGGGAGCTGGGGAGGCATAGGTGGGAAGCCTGAAATGTGTAGCATCCCTGGCAAAAGGGCTGCAGGAACATGCTCTCCAGAGAGGCTGGCTGGGCTGCTGGGTACTAACCCTGATGGACCCTCAGCAGATGTCCCCCCACCCACACCACTCACTGTCATTGCAGTTTCCTAACCAGCAGGAGAGCACCACTCTTCCTCCAGTATCCTTCCAACTCCCTCTTCTGAGAAAGGTTAACATTGTGCTCATTGCCAAAGGCTTCTTCTGTCCATTATTCTACAGCATGCATTACTGAAGGGTGAATTTGGAGCTGAGAGGTAATAACTAATAATTGGCACATGTGATTTTTAATAATCTACATAATAACCTGATGAGGAAGGGATGAAATTATTCACATTTCATAGCTGAGGATGCTGAAATTCAGAAAGGTTAAGTAATTTATCCAACTTTAATACTGATAGTGATTGGGGAAACCAGGATTCAAACTCAAGGAGACTAGCTCCAGAGTCTATTTTCTTGTTGGTACATTTACCACCCCACATATATTTATGCACATCTATTGTTTTGTGTGTGTGTGTGTGTGTGTGTGTTATATCCGTTTTGTTGGTTAACTCATTGTCAGTTGAAGAGTTGCCTCTACCTCTTTTTTTGTTTGTTTGTTTGGTTACTTATTGCCATGAAAGCTTTACAAACTGTTTCCAAAATGCAGCAAAATACAGTGCACCTGACTTTCCCAGTGGCCCCCTCCTCCTCCTTTGGGTGTCTGCTGATTACATAGCTGTTGAAACTCCAGGAAAGATATAGAAACCACAGTGGAGGATCATGTTATCATTCTTTTTTTCTCTTTGGCTCTCAAGTAACTTTCCTGGATTGTTCCTTTAGTTAAAAACTTTGAGATCCTTAACATAAAATGTATAAGCCCTTTGAAAGGCTTTACCCTCCTAGAGCTTCAAGGGGGTATGATGAAAAAGAACACTTTTAAAGTTCTGGTCACAGATACATCTATCTTTTTATTCAATTTTATCACAACCATGAATATCACAAATACTAGAGAACCTGAGATGGGTTTTCTAGAGTTTTTAGCGTCTCTGAACTTTGGTCTAAAATCTCATTTATCACTCTATTTATAACTTTGTCCTCAGATACTGGTGTCCTGTTCTGTAAACCTCATAAAATGATCATTTCCTCACTTGCTAAACACCTTTCCCTCATAAACCTTGCTTTATAGATTCCAATGGAAGCAGGAAGTGGCCCTGGGGAAATATCAATGATGGCGAGTGCCAAGGTCATTTAATTCCCACAGCCACTATTTCGTTTATTATTTTTATAAGACAGGCATTATGGGCCTTAGATTTCTGTTTCTGAGTTTGGTGGAACTGGGTCCTCTTTCTTTTACTTTCTACTAAAAAGAAATCAATTTGTTTTTAAATAAAAACTTCTAAATAAATATAGGTTAAAAAATTTATAAATGTAATACACACACATTTCAGACAATTTAGTCAATACAGAAAAGTATAAAAAATTGACCACATTTTCATTATCCAGAGACCACAATGGTTAACATTTTGGGTTGTTTCCTTTCAGGCTTTTTTTTTTCTGGGTGTCAAAGTTTAGCACATTTGTGATAAAGCTTTCAATTTTATTTCATATAATGGTTTTCTAACAGTAATTTTTTTTTGTCTTTTGCCTCTGAACCTTTTCATTGGAAAATAACGCACAGAGAAAACGGTGCTTGCATCATAAGTGTACAAGGTGATGAATTGACACAAACTGATCATGCCCATGTCAACAGCATTCAGAACCAGAAATATCAACAGCATCATGGAAGTGCCCCCCTGTTCCATGTCCTGAACCCCCCTACCCTGTCCAGGACTGGCTTCTAGTCCCCCAGAAGAGTTTTCCGTGCTTTAGAACTTTATGTAAATAAAACCATAAGGTATTTACTCTTTAGTGTCTTTTTTTTTTTTTTTTACTTAACACTTTATTATGAGATTAATCCACAACATTTTGGGTAGTTGCAGTTGGTTTATTCACAACCTTTTAAAAATACATGGGGTTAGAAGAGTGAGGTTCTGTATATCCCAGTTCAGGAAACTGATCTTTGCCATCTCCCAGTGAAGTGGTCTTTTTCAGAATTATTTATCTGAAACAAAAACAGTGATTTTTTTGAGTGGAGGGCTGAGGGGATAAAGTATGGTGGAAGACGTACCTAGTGACATACAAAGATTGGGTATATCTCCAGGACTCCTCTCAGAGCCCCTCAGAATAGAAGTTGTCTAAGCCAGAAAAGGTTTTCTTTCTTAGAAAGAAGGTGTGTTTAAAGCAGATTGCACAAACCATTGGGATTAATGAAGCAAATAAATGAACTTACAAGAACTTATTTTATTCTTGTTATTTCTAGGGCATGTTTATGACTAAGATGGATTTGTTAATGTATGAGAAGGTTAATTTCTTGCTGTCATTTAGAGCAGTGCCCCTGCCTGGATCAGCAATGTCAGCCTCACTCTAGAGCTTGTTAGAGTAAATCAATTTGTTTTTGCACTTTAAGAAATGCAAATTCTTGAGTCCCATCCTAGACCTACAGAATTATCTGGGGATAAGTTTCAGGAATCTGGGCGTGGATTCTGAAGTTGCAGAAAGCTAGGTACAAATTCCACTTCTGTCATTTACAAATGTATGATCCTGGGCAAAGTACTTAACCTCTGAGACTATGCTTCCTTGTGTGTACAGTGATAATCACAGAGTCTCTGTAAATTCAGACACAGAAAATGTACATGAAGCGCTCACCACAACGGGTTTCTCAACACGAGAGCTGTATTTCCTTAGGGATCCATATTTAGACTTTACGACTTCCATGAAATCCTTCCATTGGACTGGAGTAGAAAACTAAGCCTAACTGAGTTGATCGGAGACTTTTTTCTGGGAAGGGACTTGAGAGTCAAAAATTTGAGAGTTTAGCCTTCATTTACCGCTTGATACAAGGGCATGCGAAAGGAGAAGCCAGGAGGCAACCATCAACACCCATATTCACAGAAATAATATGCAACAGCAGTGTCAGCAAAGAGAAAAATGAGGCTGATGTGCAGAAACAAGGGGAAATGGGAGATCCTGTGGCCCGAGAGAGAGAGGGAGAGAGATGAAGAGTAGGTGATTAATTCCTCAATCCAGTGTCTCCAGAGAGCTGAATATAGTTACTAACAGTGAGTTCCATAAAATATTCTTGTACCCTTATATGTAACCCTCTTCATATTTCAGTCAAATTGAGGGGATAGATTTTAATTATAAGAAAAACAAATCTTGACTAAGGCAAGGTACAACTCCAGCATTGCCCCTCAAAAGGCCCATTGCTTCTACTGTCTGAACCAGCATCCTGGCAGCTGGGACAGTGACCCACTGCAGCCTTCTTGGTGCTCCCATCCCCTTACATCAGCATCTTTTAAAATAGAGCATCTTCGGCCAGCTGTACTAATAATCGCAGGGGAGGGAAGATTTACATGTTCAACATAGCTGCCTGGAAGAACAAAGAGGGAAACGAGGTTGTCTATAGCTCACAGAGAAATAGCCCATAACTCCCTCTTACAATAATGAGAGACATTTACCCCATGCGTCTAATAATATCAGAGTGGCAGTTGAGTTAGATCATTAGGCTAACTCTTGATGAGTTTACTTGCTAGTGCCAGGAAAAAAGAGAAACTTTTCTTAATGCTACAGATCAGTTAGAGTTGTAAAAAGTATTCACAGTGAATCTATCTCCTAAATTTGCTTCACCCCCTCCCTAACCTGATTGTCAGTTAACCGAAAAGAGCACTTGCGTAGAATTTGGCTGTTTGGAAGACTTACAAGTAGGTATTGGTTACGCCTATTTATCATGCTTTCAAGGTGTAACTGGGAATATTAAGGCTCTATCTTTAGATTCCAGAAGATTACCTGGATTTTTCAAGGAGACCCTCCATAGACCTTCTGACATCCCAATATGATTAATTTTCTCTTTCCCATGTCAGGGGTGGGAATAAAATATACAAAATATGACTATAAAGCTCTATAGTCACCACCAAAGAAATTAAATTATAGAAGGAAAGAAAATATGGAATAGTTTGAAAATCCCTTTAAGAATATTCTTTGTCCAGTAATTATGCTCACTTGCTGTTTAATGTTTCTATTAAGAGGGGAACTAGCACCTATGGGCCTCAAAAGAGATAAAAGATTGTGAAATCTTGTGATTACATGTCAACATTGCCTACATTTTCTGCTTTTTAGGAAAAAAAAAGTGCGTGTGTGTGTGTGTCTGTATGTGTGTGTATCTGTGTGTGTCAGGGGTGGGGTGGGGAGTCAGAGGTTAGGGGACTGCCAACCCTCTGTGTCCACCAATTTGTCCAAATGACTTATTGATTGGGGAGGGAGTGGCAAAGGGAAGGAGCATCCAGAAATGCTCATTCAAAACAGCAGAGAGTAGAAGGTGGTATTCATAATATCTCATTTATAATTTTCCTTGTCTTAGAGACAGAACAAAGATGTAATTAAAAGTAATTAAAAAATATTTCATTGATGTCTATCCTGTCTATTTTGGTATGTCATGAAATTTCCATCTCATTATATTTAAAAGAATTCAAGTAAGGCTCCTCTGTGGAATGGAGTTTAGTTTTATTAAGTTCTAAAATATTTATTCATTCTCACACTCTCTTGTTCTACAGTTTCATTATAAATTATCTCATTCAACATCCTTATTACACGGATAGACAACTGGGGTTAAGGGAGGTAATGCAGCCTGTCTAAACTAGCAGATGGCAGAGGGACTCAATCCCAGCCTTCATATGCCTAGGGCACTGTACTTTCTCCCTAGATATAGTTACACTTCAGGCTGACCCTGACCCTCCAAGATGTGATGAATACAGTTTCCATTGCTTTGCTTATTGAAAAAAAAAACCCATATTAACCACTTTTAAGTGTACAATTCAGGGGTACTAATTGCATTTTCAATTTTGTCTACTGTCACTACCATCCATTACCAAAACTTTTTCATCACTGTAAACTAAAACTCTGTATCCATTTTAATATACTTTTAAAAAATTCTGCAAATAGAATTTTCCAACTAATTGAAATGCTCATTCAGGGTAAGAGATATACACTGGGCATTTTCTTTGTCATGTCTGAGTCATTCTCTATTTGTAGTTTAAGTCCTAGAACAAGTTTCTTTACTTCCAACACAGAAATGTGACCACGTACCAGAAAGGAAATATGGGGGAGGCCCCCAAGAGCCTTGATTATCATCCATCAGTTTCAAGTTATGCTACAGACACCAAGAAGGTACCTGTTTTTGAACTTTCTAGAAAGTTGAGTTATGTTGGCTAAAGTCTTTGTCCTTGGAAAAATTGTCTTACTTTAAACATGCAGTATACACTAATTTAAAACAGATTTTTGTTTGACTGTTTTCTCAGCATCCTTCAGTAATTTGGTTCCAATTCTGATTTCCTATGGTTATGGCAGGGACGTCCATCATGGAATTCAGCGTCCCTGACCATAGTTTAGGTGAGGACTCAAGTTTTGACTTGATGCTGATCAGAGTCTCAGTCTAGGAATTTGGATCTTGGGCAGCCACGTACATGAGGTGGCAGAGGCAGAATGATCTAAAGCCATCATGGGAAAGATGCTCATGAGTTTTGCCACTGACAGCCAATGAGGATAAGTATTCCTGTCTTTCCCAGTGCTGAGGTCTTCAGTTCTTCCTTTGTTTCCACGAGTTGTCCAGTATTATTCCTACATGTCTATTTATCTATCTTTCACTTACGTAGTATAATGGATAGCTGATGATTGTAATCAAGAACCTCTACTTTTTTCCCAATTACTATGTGGGGATGTGACCCAGAGTAAATTCCTTCCCTTCTCTGGGCTTCCATATTCTTCTTCATATAATAAGCATGATGAATTGCATGGTCTCTACACATGAACAGATAAGGGAGTATAAATAAGAGGGTGAATAAATCTTTTAAAAAGACTAATTTAGGCTTTGTGCTAAGGCCAGCAGATTAAAAAGGTAAATAAGACACCCATGAAAAGGTAAATATGAGTGTCAAGACTCTATTCCACCATTCTAGGCATACAATCTTTTTTTTATTTAACTAGCATAGCAGAGTCAGTATTTCCAAACTTTCCCTATTGGAGTAAGTAATTTTACTCTACCTTTAGACAGAAATTGTGGAGAACAATAAAAACGCTCATAGAGAGAGATGCTTTGAATGTGAATATTTGCTACAAGCAGCCCCATGTTCCCTATTGGTGCCCCTGATGCCCCTCAGGAGGATGGGCTCACTGTGGCTGGCTTGCTGCCTCTGCAGGCAGAGTGATTCTCTAGCTCCAGAGCAATTTCCACCATGAGCCTCAAAGACTGGAGCCTGGACTGACCAATGCCTGGCTCAGCCAGGGCAGCTGTCAGTGGTTTGGCACAGCCTTATTCCTTACATTTCATATGGATGCTACTTTGCAGGTTTTGAAGCTGTTACATACAATGTGAGCCACAGCTTGAATTCGGGAAAGCAAGACAGTCAGAAATACCACTTCATACCCTGTCTCCAAATTGGTCTTTTCTATCCCCCTTCTGTAAACGACTCCAAGCAATAGACATAAGTGTATGGCTGGGAGTAATAAAATGGGCAAAACCTTCACTGAAAACGTGATTTCCTACCCCACATCTGGACCTTCATACATCTTCAGCCTCAAGAGGGAGAATGTGTAAACTTAAGGTTCCTTGTTCTGAATTAATGAGAAGAGTAAAGATTTATTGAGCACCAGGTTTTACAAGTCTTACCTTCTTCAAACTTCACAAGAGCCCAGTGCAGTAAGCATTGTAACCCCAGTTTTTTAATTGGGGAAGCAGTGGCTTAGCATCTATAGAGTCAGAATTTGATCTCAGGCTATCTGACAACAATCTCCTGGTTTTGTCTTAACCACTACACTGTTCTTCCTCTTCCCTCTCCCTTTGGTAATGGGAAGGGGGAACAATTAGCCAAGTAACCCAAGAAAGGATTGATCATTGTGCTTGAGTGCCCTGCTTGGCATCATTATGTAGAACCCGTTACTAATGATGCCTGGCAGCATTCTCACCTGAGTACAGGGAGAAATATTAGATTTGGTGGATGAGATCTTGATATGGATTCCCCAAGAAGTAATATGTTTTTGCCCTTGTTTCCCATTTTCTGCACCTAAATACTTCAGCTCTCAGTTTTCAATACTAATATTTTGAATTCCAACATAGTTTCACCCCAACACCCAGGGAAATTTGGAGCTGAATTTCTCTCTTCTTCCTTTCCTACTAGAGCACATACTCTATTTAATATTGAACTGTGCAAAATCTAAATAGAATATCGAACAATATACTCCTGCTAAATCTAATCATAGATTGAAAAATTGAACAAACAGGTTTTGAGCAACTGATTCTCTGCTAGTCAACCTCACTGGCAGAAAACATGCAATCAGACTTCCAGGCTGGATAAAATGAGTATACAAGTGCAACCCGAGACAGTCCCTGGGGGCTACTGCCACAACTGCTATAGGGGTTGTCTTGAAGTCTTCTACAGTGCCTGTAGTTTCCGTCTATTATAATTATTATCATAGTAAGCACCCACTGAATGCCACAGTACTGCACAAAATTCTATATAAATACTGCTCTGTTTAGTCAAAAGAATAACAAGAGATAGATAATAGATGCCTCTGTTATCCTGAGGAAAATGGCGCATGGCAATCTGCCCAAATAAATGTTACAGACAAGACTCAAAGCCAGGTAAGTCTGACTCCAAAGCCCATATACCTAAGCACCGTGCTAGATGTCCTCTACTCTCCCAAGAAAGGAATTGTTAGTTTCATAAATCATTCCCTCTGTGGGTTCAGTGTCATGCACTTTACAAATATTCAGATAAATTTCACCTCCCTCCTTCCTACTTATCAGGCAGTAGAGGAAACGTATAGAAATATCCAGCCACATTTGTCAGACATGATCTGTTTTTCATGAATGCAGTAGAGACTCAGTAGATTTCCACTGATATCAGCTGAAGAAATAATCAATTCTGCTGCAAACTCACCTTGCACTTAATGTCATTCATTTGCCCTTCTAGATGATTTAATATACTTTCTGGGGCTGTAAATGTTCATACTATAAAAGGACAACACTGAAAGATGTGAGAAAGTGCTAGGAAGCCTAACCCCTTTGAAAGTTAGCAGAATCTCTTTATTCCTGCATGTACTGGGTAGTTTAATAAATAGGCAGGGGAATTAGGGACTTAAATTGGACCTAGGATACTGAGCGACACAAGCTCTTTAGTAAGCAAGAGCCTTACTGAAAGGCTGTGATCCAGTCAAGTTTCTGTCCTCACATTCTCTAGGAAATAAAGTAGTTTTTCTGTCTTCCATATGCAACATTGCAGCAAAACATCCAAAATAACAAGACCCTTAGTGAAGAAACCCAGTAGCACCACTGCCTTCCATTTCTGACCTAACTGCTTGATATTTGGTCAACTACCTACTCTCCATAGAATGTAGTTTAGATTTTCCTCCTATGTATTTGCTGAAGGCAAACGTAACCACCTCAACATCTGTCATATAAGCAAGACATTTTTTTTTCTGAAACAAAACAGTACTTATCACAGAAAACAACAACAAAAATAAAACAGCAAAAACAAGATATGCTTCAACAGTACTGGGTTCCAACACCCAAGAGGCTGTTGATATTCCATATTCCATCGCCCTCTATTTGCCTTTGGACCCTGTGTTTTTATCTGAGCTCATTATTCAACTATTAAAAAGGGAGCCAAAAAGGAGAGTTATGAGGAAGGTTCTTTTTTACATTTTAGCCCTTTTCTTGTCACTAACAGTTTATACAAATTTTCAGCACCTTAAGAAGTTAAAAAAACCAAAACTGTCATCTAAAATAGCTTGGAAGGGATTTCTTCTTCTGATTAGGATACACATCATCTCTCCCACCCTAACAAGAACAAGTTGGATAAATTATAGAGAGCTGGGAACATAAGGGAACCTAATGAACTAAATTCTGGGAAGTGATAAGACCTTCCCTAAAAAGAAAAGAACAGTTATTTCATCCCCGGTGGAACTGCAAGAGGAAAAGGAATCAGTTAAAACATAGATGAGGTTAAACTAAACTTTAACAAGCTTTAAAAGGTTACATATAAGCTGGTTTGAGAGATTAGAATCCCAAAGAGCCACAACCACAGAGAAATTCTGCATTCATTCCCCAACTCTTTCCCACAGGTTTTCACTAAGTGCTTGAGTTTGATATGCTGAAGACTGGGAACCATTCAAGGTAGACTGGTCTAAAGGGTCTCAGACTTTGAGTTATACTTCAGTGGCTATCCAGAGACTGAGGGTGAGACAGAGGGCTAAGATAAATTTCCCATGGTACAGAGTATTAGAGAGTAAAGAGAACTGTCCAGAGACTCAAAATACTAGGAGAGGCTGTAAAGCTGAGAAAGATGCCAGAATGCTCACCAGTGCTCAGATCAGAAGTCCTTCTGAAGGGAAAATTTTCAAGTGAATTGAATCTAACTAAAGCCTCATCAAAGTAAATGTAGATTATATTGACTCAGCCCACAACATAATCAGTCTCACAGAATAAGGAACCATGTCATTTATTGGAGGCAAATAATGTTTATTTAATGTTTATACACAGCATTTAGGCTACTGTAAAAAAGTTGACACATGAAGAAGCAAGGACATATTATGCATGGTCAAGAGAAGAAATAATCAATAGAGACAGGCTCAGAAATGGCCCAGGTGTTGGTAGTATGAGACAAGGACTTTAAAATATCAATTATAAATAGTTAAAGATATAGAGGAAATGATGGGCAACATGTGAACAGATGGGGAATTTCAGCAGAGAAATAGAAACTATAAAAAGAACCAAATTGAAGTGTTAGAAATAAAATATATATCAGAAATAGAAAATTCATTTGATGGGTTTAACAGCAGACTGGACAAAACAAATGAAGTGATCAGTGCCTTTAAAGATAGGCCAATAGAAATGACCCAAAATGAAACCCAAAGAGAAAAAGGAGTGCAAAACACATAACAGAGCATCAGTGATCTGTGAATCAATATCAAATGGTCTACCATATGTATAATTGGGGTCCCAGAAAAAGAGAGAGAGAGAGAGACTAGGTCAGAAGAAATATTTAAAGACTGATGAGCTACTTAAACCCACAGATTTAGTAAGCTGGATAAATAAAAATGAAATTATTACTAGACATAGCATAGTCTAGGTACAAAAAAAAAAAGAAAAGAAAAAGGGAAAATGTTTTTAAAGCAGCCAGAAGGTCAAAAGATACATTACAGTTCACAGAAAAATTATATGAATTGTAGTTCATTTCCTATCAGAAACAATGGAGACCAGTGAAATAAAGATGAAATATCGAGGGGTGGGCCACGGTGGCTCAGCAGGCAAGAATGCTTGCCTGCCATGGCAGAGGACCCGGGTTCAATTCCCGGTGCCTGCCCATGTAAAAAAAAAATTAAAAAAAAAAAGATGAAATATCATCTTTAAGATACTGAAAGAAAAAAACAGTCAAACTAGAGCATGATTTTCAGTGAAAATATCCTTCAAAACTGAAGGGAAAATAAGACAAATGAAAGTTGAGATAATTCATTTTGAACAGACCTGCATTATATGAATGCTAAAAGAAATACCAGATAGAAAGCTTGCATCTTCAGGAAGGAAAGAAGATTACCAGAAAGGATAAACTAGTAAGTAAATATTCTAAAAATCCTTTTTTATTAACTATGTATGTATCCATTTTGATATATTCTTTAAACAACTTCTGGCTGTTTAAAGAATAATATTCTGGGGGTTTATAACATACTAGAAGTAAAATATATAACCACAAGAGAGGCCTGGAACCGCCTCTGTGCCATGTATATTGAGAGTTCTGCCCAAACTTCGGTGGAGTGGACCTGGGTTAGACATTGGATACAGAAGAGCCGATATGTAGACTTTCTAGTAACATAGCCTGGGCTCAAAAAGATGAGCTAGACTAACTGGATTATTATTCTCAAGAATTTGAATTAGAAAACTCAAAAATAAATGAAGTGATTGGGAAGAGGAACTGAAGCTTAAAGTATTAAATAGAAGAAGATACCAACATGAGGTAGACTAAAGTCCCTTGAGGTATAATTAGGATCCAAGAGAACATAGCACCCCCAAATTATGAAGAAGTAGAATCCACAAGGAAGTGGAAACCACCAGGTGTGGAAAACATGTTCAGAGAAGAGGAAGGAATAGGCAAAGTCAAGAATGAGAGAAGAGCAGAAAATTATTAAAATATATACATATATATATATGATAGAATACCACATGATCCATGAGAATGAGAGAGAGAGCAAAATTGAAGCTCTAAGACAATACTAAGTATCTTTCAAATTGAATTTCTTTTTAGACCCAGCTTGTCTGCAACAGTTCTTGTTTTTCTTATAGTGGATAAGGGCATTGGCTCTCATATCTGTAGACCTTTATTCCCATTTCAATCTCCTCTGCGTACTAGATTTGTAATCTTAAACTAGTAATTTAATTCACTAACATGTAATTTCCTCATCTGTAAAATGGGATAAAGATAGTACTAGCTTCATTGGAAGTTGTGAATGCAAGCTAATCTATATAAGGATCTTAGCTTAGTGATTGGCACACGGTGAGCACTCAGTAAATAGTAGCTATTTTAATTCATAGCATCGTTTTTATTATTCAAATATAAGTTGAACTATATATATAGTATTAAATATTGATAGGCAGTTCTTTTTGTATTGACAGGCAAGTCTTATTCACACTGAGGATACAATGCTACATGAAAACAAAAACCCTTGTTCCCAAAGAGGTTACATGATATATTCCCTATCTTATTTATTAACTCCACAAATGTCTTTACAATAGTTCACTGCTCACTTGCCTTACTTGAGTTGTCTCAATTAAGACTCTGTTCCTTGTATCCAAAAACGCATAACCAAAAGTAGCAGCCTGGTAGAAAGCAGAAGATTAAGAATCCAGGTACACATCTCTGGACCTAAAATGTCTCCTTTTGACAGTTTTCTCAAATTCTCCATACCCCAATTTGCTCACCTGGGAAATGAGCAGTGTAAATGAAAATAAAAGAGGCCATAGGGACCTCTTTTGACCTCATTAGAAGAAAAATAGTGGGGAGAGTGAAGGCAATATAGTTGTTTTTCTGTAGCACTATCAGTGTTCTATTGTTCATGATTAACAACTGCAAAGCATACATATTTGAGATTTGTGCAGCATAAAGATGGGAGCTTAAAGACCAAAAATACTATTTTTAAAATTTTTCTTAATATCCTTGATTAACAAACCAGACACACAAAGATGGACATATCAGAAGAAACAGTTCAGGTTAGGTATGTGGCCAAAGAGAAATCTGATCCCCTTACTCAAAATGTGTTGTCCTCTTGTCCTTATTTTTGATGAGCTGATCAAAATCAAAGTTTGTATGTCTGCCATATCAGTCATTGAAAAATGGTGCCTCAGAAATCTCAAGACCCAAAGCAAATTGTGCTTATGGTGATCTTTACTCTTATATCCCATTTCATTTACTTGTCTTTGAAAAGAATGAAAGATAAATCGACAGCAAAATCTGGACTTAGTTCCAGCAACAGTCATAACTGTGGAAAAAATGTGCCTGATTGTTCTTGTTTTATAGTCATGCATCTACACAGTTCAGGAAAGGGGCGTGCCAGGCACAAGGATGACTAGACAGAAGAAAAGGTACTGAGGCTCAAAGATAGCCATCAATGCCCCATATTCACTAGACTAGAAGGCACCATGTCCTATTGGAGATAAGCATCATACCTGGGGTCGGAAGAACTCAGTTTGATTCCTTGCTGTTCTCAGTTATGGATACTTCCCCAATACCTGCTGAGCTTCCATCCCTCATATATAAATTGAGGGACAGTACCTACTTTGTTGTAAGGTTCAAACTCAAAATAAGAACACAAACTTGTCTGGAAAACAGTAATTATGTTGTGAGTTTACAGTGACTGAACTCAGATATAGATGAATTTGGAAAACACTATAAAAAAGGAAGAGATTTGAAAAAGCTGATTAATTTCCATAACAGGCCTCAAAAATAGTGCTCAAGTTTTTATATTTCAGCCATGATATTAATTTGCTGTTGGGATTTATATAAGTTCCTTAACCATTCTGCACCTCAGTTTCCCAATAAGCAATAAAATGTAAAACCCCAATTACAGATTATATTTCTGTATATTTATATATACATTTCCATTTTTTTACAATATAATCATATGAGTGCTAAATTTCATGAAAAGTGTCCATATTGAGTCATTCGCTCAACCATTCAATATTTACTTCTGCCTCATGTTTATCACTGTGCTAGCCACAATGAACAAAGCAAACAAGACCCCATGTCTGCCCTCTCGGAGTTTACACTGTAGTATATTTGAACAAATTGACACCCATGTGATGGCTGCTGACAGGAGAAGCACAGGGGCTGTATGAGATTGCAGCAGGAGCCCTTGCTCTACTATATGTATTACCAAAATAATCCCACAAACCCAAACATTTCACTGCTCTGGATTTTCTAGTAAGAGTTAAAGCCACCATCAAAACCTAGCAGTCTCCTTGAGCTAAGCTGTCTGCTGTGAATGAGAGTCAGAAGTGACATCTGTCACCACAGATGACACTAGCTGTCAGAAACAATTGCATTTTTAAGAACGAATGAAGAAAATTCCCCCTTGTGCTCCCATGTGAGTGTACCAGGTGTAATTGTTATGCAAGAAGGAACTTTTCAAATCAGCAGCTAAAGCACTACTCAGAACAAGTTGGAAAGCAACAGATGCATCCATCATGTGTATTGGCAAATCTCCCTTTTGGAAGAATATATATTCTTCTCCAGTGATGGAATGAGACTTATTTGTATCCAGTAGTGCACAGATCTTTGAAAAGAAAAGGTATATGTGTGTAATTCTGTTGCTTTTGCCTGCCAACAATGCATCAATTTCCATCTTTATTAACAGTACTTCAATTGCCCCTAGGAAACCAGCCCCACATCAAACCTCTGTGCTGACATGATGTGATTTTGGTGGAAGCAGGACACAGGCTAGCTACTGGAACATCCCATCCTCTTCACCCAAGTGACTGGTTGAGAAAATGGGGACTTTATACAGTACAATTCCATATGTTCAATCAGAGCTAATCCCAGGTTTACCTTAAACAACCAAGAAATAAAGGATTCCATTTCTGAACTTAAAACTGGATATAAGTCTAGACTTGCTTGTCGCCATGTTGTCAACCCCATTTGGAGAGTCCATCTAAGAATGGCTCCAACAAAGAGCAAAGAATAGGCAAGAGAAGGAGAGAGATAACCTGGACATTGTTGAAATAATCTGCAGTTTTCAGATCACCATGCCTAAAGTGGAACCAATCAATTTTTTTTTAATTTTTGAATTGAGTTTTGTTACCTGTGATTGAGAGAATTATGATGTATTCAAATTACACATATCTAATCATTACTAGGGCAAGTGCTTTGGGTCACAGGATTGCTTGAATTCTTTTATCCATCCTCTTTCTACACCAATCACCATTTATGATATCTGAATTCATACACAGAACTGCATGATTCTACAGTCCAGATATGAAACCATTCTGTTAGATTGAATTCCCATCAGGTTACCTTTGTATGACATCCTACCCAAGGATATTTGAATTTTCAAAAATGATATTTGTGAATCTACTTATGGATGTTGTGTTCTGCTCCACTGATTCATATATTTCTGACAATACAGTCTTAGTTAACCTATCTCTATTGTAAGTCTTAAAGTTGGGAAGAGCCCAAATCAATAAGAGGGTGGGGAAAGGAGTATGGGATGTCTGGGTTTTTCTCTTTTTCTCCTTATTTCTTTTCTGGAGTTATGCAAATATTTGAAAAATGATCATGGTGTTGAATGCACAACTATGTGATGATTCTGTGAACCATTGATTGTATATTCTGGACGGACTGTATAGTGTATGAATAAATTTCAACCAAATTACATTTTAAAAAAAGATGACACTTGGTTAGAGATTACATATCCAATGAATTCTTTTAACGACATTTGTCAGATAATTGAAATATCTTCCCTTCCTTTCTCCTTATTGGTTTATCACTAAGTTCATATAGATTTGAAAAATCTTAAGAAGAGGAACATTATAAAATAGCATTCCACATTATACTACAGTGAGATCTTCCATTGTCTCCTATTACTTCTGACCAAATATTTTAAAAGAGCTGGATTTCTGGCAAACAGTTTAGGAATCATGTAAGTAAATGAACATTAATTTCATTACATAATGTCCTCATCAGCAAATGAGTATATTCATAGTACTGTCACATAGAATTGCTGGGACTATTAAATGAGATAATATAGGGAAAAAATTTAGGAACAAAGGAAGGGCTCAAAACATTAGCCATTATTAAGATATATAACTAAGGCTTAAAGCTTTCAAAGAGTCCTGATTCATCAGAGTCACATGTTTCATTGCTTTGATTCTTTAGAAGAGATAGGAGGGCCCTAAGAACCTACTTCCAAGGCTGGTTTGCTGTGAATCTGAGACTGCAGCCTTCTCCGTACTCAAAGTTCATTATCCTTTTTCTGTTCTGGAGCAGCTCATCAGCAAGTCTCCTTTGTGATCAGGGAAAAGCCCAGACTCCTTTGTTGTTTAGAGGCTGTTATTACGTAGAACTACAAAAAAATAGCAAAACATGATCTTTAAAATAGTGGCATGCATATGAATATATAATTTTTAAATTGACAATTCACTGTGTACTTAAGGCAACATGGTCCAGTAATGAGACACTAATGCAAGGTTGAAAGACAGGCCTCTTGTTCTCGCAATCTTGTCACTGTACTTCTGTGACCACATGATGAATTTATTTAGATATAATCTCAAATGATTACAGTGTAGGCCATGAATTTTTTGTATTGTAGGTCACGAATGTGAATTGTAGGTCATGAATGTGAAACCCAGGACCAATGACTTCCCCTTAAGCAAATTTCACTTCCCCTACTCTCATCGTATGATGAGTGTATATCACCAGAAAGGAAATTTCTGTGTAAAGGAAAACTATTGTAGCATCAATAATCAACCGTTTACCAGCCATCTACATAAAGCCATGTATCGAGTTATTTTATTCTTCTTTTTAAAAATGTTGTGCAATATTTAAGTGCAAAATATATAATATAAAGAAAGCTGTATACTCATCCCCCAGTTTAAGAAATAAAGCAACACTAATACAGTTGAAGCTTTCTTTCATTGCATTTTCTTAAGGCAGGACTACCTAACTTGTAGAGAAACAGAAGGCAAATTGTGGACAAGTACTTCATTCATTCTCTCATAATTATATAACTCATAGAGAACATCTTTCTGTGAAGGTAGACGAAGTTTTTGTCAAGCATTTCTGAGGGCAGAAGGCTTCCTAGCTCTACAAATTACACCCTCCTTCTCCAGGTCTCCCTCTCTCAACTGGGATTTAACAAACACTCAGAACCTCCTTTCACCTGTACCATATAGACTAAAATGCTGCAGTGCAAAGTATTGATCCAAGAGCAAGCTCTCAAGCCAAACCGTATCCTAGTGGAACCTGGCTGAAAATGGCAAATAATAAAACTATAGTACTTAACAAGAATTTAGGTGCCATCTAGATTCAATTTCTCATCCATAAATCTCCTTAGTCCCTTTGGACTTTTTGAAAAACCTAGTGTCTCAGCTGCTTCTCCAAAGACGACTTTGGCCTCAGAGATTAACCTGAAATAGTGTACTGTGGGGCTGGATTAGCCATGATACCCATCTCTGGCTTTCGAGAATGGATATGAGTCATCAGGTATTGAAGTTGTCTGACAACTCCTTAGTCACACTCTTAAGCCTTTCTCTCAGCTAGAGGATGAGAAATGGGCAAAGACCCAGGGCTCAGGTAAGTGTTTACATCAGTGTAACGGTAATATTTTGTGAGGGCTCTGTGGTCTCTAGGTCCTGGTGGGTGGATAACCATATTTACTGAGAACCCGCTAAGAACACTTTACTCATTGCTATCTGACATATTAAAATAAATGGAAAGGCTACTTAATATGTATATTTTTTACCACAAAGTTTCCATCCTGTTCAGTTGGCATTCTAAAATGTGAAATAACAGTGAAAACGCACTTTATCAGTGAAATCACTTTTACTCTCTATAAGCATCTCTATGCCAATGCAAGGGATGTTCATTGTCATTAAAATCACTTTTTATCGACTTCCATATGACAAACCGTCTTTGGTGATTCATTGCAAATGTCCATTTCGACCAACCAAAAGTAGGAAAGTAGTCAGATTTGTGAGCCCTGGTAAATCCAATGAAGCATAAGTCTATCTTCTGGGATATAAATTTCCATAGATATAGCCACAAACAATCTTTAATTGCCAAAAGTCAGTCTTGTTTGTTTTGATGCTAACTTACCTTTAATAGCATACATTAACTATGTTTCTATATCTCTCTGTACTCATTTTTGTAGTTCCTGTCACAAATTTCATATTTATACATGAGTCCAAAGCATTGGTTTATCATTACATTTCATGCATTTGTCTTTTAGATCCTGTAGAATGTAAAAAGTAGAGTTTTAAAAAAATACAGTAGTACTGGTATTTACATTTACCCATGTCATTATCTTTACTGGAGATCTTTATTTCTTCATGTAGCTTCACTTAATTGCGTAGTGTCATTTCCTTTCAATCTGCAAGGCTCTCGTTAGCATTTCTTGTAAGGCCAGTCTAGTGGTGACAAAGTCACACAGTTTTGTTTATCTGGGAATGACTTAATTCCTCCCCTCATTTTTGACAGACACTTTTCCCAATTCAGGACTACTGGCTAGCAATTTTTTTCTTTCAGCAATTTAAATGTGTCATCACACTGCTTTCTTGCCTCCATGGTTTCTATTGAGAAATGGGCACTTACTCTTATTGAGGCTCCCTTTTATATGACATGTTGCTTCTCTCTTGCAGCTTTCAGAATTCTGTCACTATGGTTGGCTGGTGTGATTATATCATGGTATGGGTCTATTTGAGTATAACCTGTCTGGAATTCATTGAGTGTCTTGGGTATGTATATTCAAGTCATCTTAACTTGGGAAGTTTTCAGATTTCTTTGACTCTTCTCTTTGCCCCTTTCTTTCTTTCTGATACATTGGTACACTTGATGGTGTCCCACAGGCTCCTCAGGCTCTCTTCCCTTTTCTTCATTTTTCCTCTTTCTGCTCTTCAGACTGGATGATCTAAATCTTCAAGTCACTGATTTTTCTTTTGACAACTCCAATCTTCTCTTGAACCCCTCTAGGGAATTTTTATTTCTGTTACTGTGGTCTTCAGCTCTGTTTAATTCTTTCTCATAATTTCCATTTCCATATTAATATTCTCTTGTCATTCAACCATTGTTTTCCTTATTTTCTTTAGTTCTTTGTCAATGTTTTCCTTGAGCTCTTTGAGTACATATATATAGGGCCATTTTTGAAGAGTCTCTGTTCGTCATGTCTCAGGTCTGATCCTCCTTTCTGATGGCTTTTATTGCTTTATTCTTCTCCTTTGCCTGGGCCATCACTTCCTGTTTCTTTATATGTCTCATAACTTTTTGTGGAAACTGGGAAATTTTGACATTTTAAGGTATTATTACTGGAATTTAGACTCAGAGGCATATGTTCCTTAAGTTTATCAATATGTTCCTTTAGTTTATATCCAGCTAATGTTATGATAGAGCTTTCCTTCAATGGTAGGAGCTATTTAAAAAAAGAAAAGAAAAGAAAAAAATACCTTTCCCAGGCTTTGCAAACTGACCTGTACAAGTGCTCTCTTTCAGGGCTTATCCATACAATGAACTTAGAGAACAACTCCAGGTCAAAGTAAAGGGACCACCCTGATCCTTTCTGCACACGCTTCAAGTCTTGGGCATGCGTATGTGTGGCCCTACAAATCAATTCCCCCATTTACATGGATATGAATGTCCCCTCTTCCATAGGAGACAATTTCCTCTTGGTTCAGGGCACTGCACTATTATGTCCTCCAGCCAGCAATCTCTTGCCCTAGGCAGCACAACCTGACTGCTCTCCCACAGTGTTCAGTGAGTCATCTTCTACATGCGGGGCAAGTTGTGGGACAGCAAGTCCCTTAGGCCACCCCAGGTAGACTGGGCCAGACATGCATGCTCCCAGTATGTGCACAGGGTTACTCTGTTCCCTCCAGAACTGGGACTAGGGATGTGCACTGGGAGTACAAACTGGCTCCACACCAAGCCAGTGAAGGGATGTGGAAAGGTTCAACCAGGGCATCATGAGATCCTACCAGTTTTAAATGCCCTCTTGCTTGATTCAGTGCTAACCTATTACTGCATTCCTTTCATTGTTTTGTGGAGCTTTTATAAAATCATTTTTGCCTTTTCTTGTCAATTGTTCAAAGCTTCTGTGAGGGGATGGATCCCCGAAGGGTCTCACTCTGTGGCCTTGATTGGGGTTGGTTCCTAAATGCATATAGTTTATATATGCATATCTAAATGGGAAAAAGTATCTGGAGAGATATAAACAAAATTGCTAAAGCAATTATATAGGGATGTATTATATAAGTTGGATATTTTGTTCATCTACCATAATCAGGCATTACTATTATAAGTATGACATAATAAAATAAAGTTTAAAGTATAAATAAAATAACAATATAAATATTGGACTTACACTTTTAAATAGATGAATACCACTCCACATTTTCCCCTGAAGTCGTTGGTAGCCTATCTAAATGATGTTAGGGTTTCTCTGGATTTTTATGTGTCAATCATAGAGGTTAAAGAAGATCTCAGTCCTTTGACTTGACAGCAGGGAATATGAATTGATAGATCCAGTTATCTACATCTTTCTGCATTGTTGAAACTTTGAGTACTACCTGTAGGTAATGCAAAGATTAAATGAGGAAAAATTGGTCACTAAAAAATTTTGATGGAGTCTAAGAACTGGGAATGATTTCCAGGGATGACAGGTCAACCAAAAGATTGGTAGAGAAAAACCTGGAAATGACAGGAAGTAATACAGAAGGACCTAGTGATGCCCATTGTTTAAAATGGATTATTTTCATTTAATTCTTACCACAACCATATGAACTAGATGCTACTCTCCCGATCTTATAGATGGAGTTTAGATTATAAAGCTTTCCAAAGGACCAGTAGCAAGCGCTGGAGCCTGCATCCAAGTAGAAATTATAGAGTTTGTAGATCAGCACAAGAGTGAACAAGGATGACATGGGCCTCTGCTCCAAGTAGTAAGTCCCACACCATGGAGATGACCAAGAGCAACCTAGACTCCTATTACACAGAAGTTCAGAGAAGACTGTTTAACAACTGGGCGGTCACACCACTTGAATACATAGTCCCTCACAATCCTGAGAATTCTGTCATCTAGCCTATTTGCCAAGAATAAAACTTCATCTCTTCCTCTTAACATTCAAGCAATAATAGATCAGAACCTTCCTCAGGGACCCGAAATTCTAAGAATTGACAAAGGAATATATTTCACATGCTTCTCTTTTATCCCTGCTGCTGTAATGTTCTTTCTTTTTTTTTTTATTATCCTTTGAAGAATAGCAAATCACCTTTTCCATATCTAATTCTCTTCCTAAATGACACAGCCTAAAATGATTTCATTTTTCCCTTCTCAGTTCTCCTTTCAGATACTTTCAATCAATGTATATCAGCAAGGATGCAGGAAACAGCATACAATGGAGAAATAATGTCATAAAATCCTGTCAGAATAGTCGTCAGAGTTCTTTTGTTCATGAGACTCAATGCCAAGTTCTGTTATTTCCTTGCAGCCAACGTCCCAAAAGCTACTTTTGCAATGTTAGAGCAGGAATAGTGATCAAAGGCCTGCTGTGATCCTACATTTAAAAAGTGGCAAAAGGGTACCTGGGACCGATAAAGATCAACAGTGACACACAAACTTCTCTCAGATCTCCTCCATGGGAATAAGAGGTCAGGATGGTCCCTTGCGACCTTTACCCATTCATTCATTTATCCGTTAAGAATCAGTTGAACATCTAGCAAGCGTGAACAAATACCCTGCCAAAGAAACAGAAATAAGACTTGGATGAACAAATCTGGATAGAGGGATTATAGTAGTAAAATGGCCTCCAGCAATTGCAATACATTTGTAAATAATTAAATCTCACAAGAAAAGCTGTTGTTGAAAAATTGGCATTTATGGCTGCTGTCTTTTCAACAGTTATAATATGCATCCATTTAATACTTCCAACTCTGCAAGGAAAGTTATATTAATCCCATTTTACAGGTGAATTAAATGAGAATCGAAGAGATTAAAAGCACTCACAAGGTCACACAGCCCCAAAATGGAAGTGCTTGTGCTGGAATCTGTTTCCAAATTCTATGCTTTTTGCACTAGAGGTGAAATGGAATGAAAGAGAATGTATCTCTTACACTTTCAGGAAAATTTATTTTCTTTCCCCACTTCTGAGAGGTAAATTTCATCAATAATACCCCTTATTTGATATCTGAAGGAGCTTGAAAGGCAAGACAAAGGATAGAGCTAGGTAGGGAATCACAGAAAAAGAAAAAAGAGAATGAACCTTTCCTGTTTTTCCTTTTCCCATACCCCCTTTCAATACACATACACAAACACAAAAACACATGCACAGTCACAGACATGCTGGCTTGCATCGTGTTCATGACTACATCAGGGCATTTATTATCTTTATTCTCTACCTGGAATATCTTTCTATACCCACATCCTGTTAATGGAGACAAATCTTATATCAAAACTCTGATTTTAGTAAAATCCTTATTTAGATATTCTTGATTGTTTTAGTTCATCATAACCCTATTTTCTGAACCAACATTCTAATAGATTCTATTAAATCATGCCATTCAAACTGACTTGAACATATAGATAAACAGAACTTGTCTCAGTAAGTCAATCCAAAAGATCCAGAAAATAGAGAACTGGTTTCCATGTCTTTTGTAGCATAGTCCTGGGCACAGAGATAAAAAACAAAAATCCTTGCTGAAAGATAAGATTGAGAATAATTGGGGGGAAAAAATGATGGTGGGATATGAATGGAAGCCACATGGCAGCTCAATCTAGTTGGCCAAGACATATAATATTCTTATGGGATAGTTTCAGGCTTATTCAATCAAAGCCTGTCCCCAGGAGGCACTTGATATGCCAGGTACTGTTGCCAATCTGGAGGAAATTTGACTGACAGCAGGAATGTGAACAATCCAAACCGATATTGCAGATACAGCCCTTTGGGCTATAATGGGGGACTGAAGCCTTAGCCAAGGAAGGTGCAGCAGAGAGAAATGGATAAGAAGCCATTTCACAGCTCATCAGCATTTCTAGCTAGGTTTTGTTTTAGTTTGTGTGTGTTTTCAAAGAACCAAGAGAATAGGAATTTTTAAGTAAACAAGGGGAAATTTTGTTTGGCAATTGGATGAATAGATTGATGGTCCAGTACATAGAAAATGTTGAACTGGATAATAGTTTCTGGAAGAGTATGGCTTTAAGTTTTGGGGCTAATGTAACAGCTACCGATATGGTACACTTTTAAAGTGAATTTGCATTATTAATATTTTCTCTGTAACTTTCTCAAGTTGAGACATTCAACAAAAAAATAAACCAAACCCTGATTATTAGAATTTGCCAATATCTGTAGCGTACATACTTCCACCATGGCCATCAGGAACTCTGTCAATGTGAAATCACTTATTGTGGAGCTGGGAAAAGATGCCCCATAGCTCATCATTATATGGTATTTCCATCAAATAGATACAATAGATGTAATGGAGAAAATGTAATTAGGAAAACTATGAGTTTTGAATACTTATCACACCTTTGTTTTTAATACAACTTCCTTGGTAAGTTTGTATAATTAAAATTTTAATAATGGCTATATTTAAGAATGAGCTTACAAAATTCCTGAAAATTTTACAATTGGGCAGCTAAAATGTCCTGGGTTTTGCACACAGATTATCCACACTTGCTCTAATTACTTCCTATCTCATTATGTTGAGATAATTTTCATAATAGTATTTATCATAACCTAATACTATAGGATTTATTTATGCTTTATAGTCTATTTACCACACACCAATGGAATAAACATTCACAAAAGCAACAAGCTTGGTATTTTTCACTGTTGCATTCTCAGTACCTGGAACAGCCCCTGGCACCATAATACGTTCTCAATAAATATCTACCAGGTGTTGAATGAATACAGACTAAATGATATCTGCCAATTAATGAGAAAAAGACTAATAGAACCTAGTCTAAGGAAATAACAGGTATTTCCTAGATGAAGACATTCAAATGGCCAATAGACATACTCAGCTGAAGTTAACAAAATGCTTTTATTACACGAATATACCCTGCCCCTGCTCAGGAACTGCTTCTCACCACACATCCCCATTGGAAGATAGAGCTTATATAGAAGAACAATCCTCAAATGTGGAATTCCATAAGAGATTCTGTCTCAGGAAGCCCGGTAGTCTGTATTATTTTTATATAAGCACCACAAATGACTTTGAGTTGTGGAATTCAAAGGTCTTTCTTTAAAAACTACAGTTAACTGGCTGACCCTTAGCATTACCTGGGGAGCTTATTCAAAATAGAGACTCCAACCACAGCCTCATACACAGCCACTGAAGATTTTTCCTTGAGCTCTTCAAGGATTCACTTTTTCATGTGACTTTTTTTTCTGCCTGGTGAAATCCTTAAGTCTAACATATAGTTGGAGTATTAGAAAACAGCCCTAGTTAATAACCTTTCCTATTTTACTTCCATAAGTATAAATGCTACCCCAAAATTGAGTTTATTGAGCTTAAGAATTATAAATTCATGTGACTTTAAAAGTATTTATCAGATTTGTCAGCATTTCCACTGACCTTTTCCATTATCTGTTTCAAAATATGTCTACACAATTGAACACACAAATATGTATGCCTTAAGCTTTGTGGAAACTGTTGAGGATAGTGCTTGAAGGCATGGACTGTACAAACAAGACTGCCTGGGTTTGCATCCTAGCTCTGCCCTAACTAGCTGTGTGACTTTGAGCAGCTTTTCTAATCATCCATGCCTCAGTTTCTCCAGAAGGTTGTTGTGAGAATTAAGCGAGTCAGTACAGGTGAAGCCTTTAGCCTGGCACATATGAGTGCCCTGTTAGCATTGCTGTTATACGATTAATCATCAGGGTAACAGTAGCCCCAGAAATGCATATATTCAGGGGAGAGGAAAAGGCCTATACCTAAGAAGAAAAAGCAGCAGCTAATATTTAAGAACTGCACCAACAAGCATCAGTGTCTGTACTGGCTGGCCCTTTCTAGCATGATAATAACTGCAATTTAGCATCCAACATAAACCACATGATGTGTTGCCTAGGTTCTCATCTTCTCTCCAAAATAATAAAATACTCTTCAAGTCTTCCAGTGAGATGAACTTTGGGTGATCTTTCATTAGTCTGAAACTAACAATGAAAATTTCAAGTGGCAGCCAGCATTATCTTTCAAAGGACTTCTCAGAAATGGGGGAAATTATTATACCATTTTTCACTTCAAATCATCCACCAGTGAAGTGACGCAGATTCATAAAAGGGATGCAGATCACCAGGAGAACTGTGTGCCAATACTAGGACCTGGTTCCTGCCATCACACAGCTAATGGCCTAACAAAGGGAAATGCCTAGTAGCCCAAATCCTCTCTCTCCCAGTCATATACTCTTCTACCAACACCAATATTTTCTCCAGGTCACAAATGAGGAAACCAAGGCACAAAAAGGAAAATAATTTATCCAGGATCCACATGGTAGGTCTTTTAAATTAGCAATGTAATATAATTGCAATGATAAAAATTCCTTAGAGAAGTGGTTCTCAAGATGTGCTCCTCAGACCCTGGCATCAGAACCCCTTAGGCGCTTGTTAAAACTGCATTTCTAGAAAGGACCAAGGCTTCCATATTCCATCCCCAATTTCCCAGGAGATTCTCATACACATAAGTTTGGGCACTGCTTCTGGAGAGTTTCTATTGTTGTTAATAAATCTCCTCTAAGGATGTGTAGAGAAATTAGTTAAGATTGTCCTTTTATTTAAAGAAAGAAACATGAACAAGCAAAAGTGAACCTCCAGAAGCCTCCCCTTCCTCCATAATTTTTCCCTTTTTCTTTCTTTAGTCTCTCTCTCAAGAATGCAGTGAAAGCTGCTTTCTTTTATTGCTTTATTTTGGCATTGTATCAGCACAGTCCAATTTCTCATTTCATGTCCCTCCTGAGAAAGAAGCATAGAGGGCAGCAGACAGGATAAAAAGAAGAAACCTGGACCAGGTTACTTAGGGCAAGACCTTCTCAGCCATTTAGTCAGCAAGGCGAGACATCTCTCCCATCTGCCCCCTCTAAGATCCCTTTAAGAGTGCTTTTCCACTGTATGAGCTATTGCCCTGCCCAGAATGTCCATGACAAGAACAGTCTGGGTCTACCCAGACTGCCCACTGAGAAGACTTTTTTCTTTTTATCACCTCTGAGCTTCCTGGGTGGCGCAGCTCCAGCTGTAATGGTGTCTGCATCAAGCTGATGCAGGCAGAGACAAATGGACCAGGCCACCTGCTTCATAATTCAGTGGGTTGCAGGATGCCAAACCGCATAGCTAGAAGGCTTACCTTACTTGCACTTTCTCGATGAGAATTCTCTCTCTTCAAGCCCTACATTCTTTTACCAACATCTGTATTTCTTTCCAGTTTATGGATGACAAAGCCAAGGCACAAAGGCAGTAAGCAATTTATAAGTGTATGGATAGAAGTGACAGATCATTTGAAATACCAATGGATTAACACAAGGAATTTAGTACCTGGAAATATGAGCCAGAGAATGGAAAGAGCATCCAATCCAGCACTGTCATTTTAAATATAAGGAAACTGTGGCTTAGGGAAGGGGAGGCAATTGTCCAAGATCAGACAGGGGCTGGGACCCCCCAATCTCTGAACAGACAGCACGTTTTCCACCACACCAGTGATTCTTTTCTTTTAAACATGGGCAGGCACCGGGAATCGAACCCAGGTCCTCGGGCATGGCAGGCAAGCATTCTTACCTGCTGAGCCACCGTGGCCCGCCCCACCAGTGATTCTTAACCCTGAGCAAATATTAAAATTGTCAGGGGGAGCTTAGAAACAAAGCAAATAAACAGCTTATAAAAACTGATTCTCTGGACCCAGCATGAGGAATTCTGATCATCTGATCTGATATGGAGCCTGGGCATCAATGTTTTTGAGTTTCCCAAGTGTTTCTAATGTGAAGTCCCAATTGGGAACCATTGAACTGCAACAGTGCTTCTCAAACTTTAGCATATTTCAGAATCATTCAGAGCTGGGTCCTATACTCGAAGTTTCTAATTCTGTAGGTTTGGATGGAGTGCAAGAAATTGCATTTCTAGCAGATTCCCAGGTGATGCTGCTGCTGCTGCTTGCTCTGGACCCCACAGTAAGAACGACTGCATTGTATGAGAGCAGACTCCTCCCTAATGGTTAAGACTGCCTGGCTTTGCGTCCTAATTCTGCCACATACTAGCTGAGAGAAGACAGGAATTTACTCATCCTCTCTAGCAGTTATTCTCAACCAGGGCGATTTTGGCCTCCAGGGAATACTTGATATCATCTAGAGACATTTCTGGTTTTCACAGCTGACAGCCAGTCACAACCTGGTCTCTAGTGGGTATAGGCCAGCGATACTATTAACATCCTACAATGCACAGCACAGCCCCCCATCACAAAGAATTATACAGCCCCCAAATGCCTATAGTATCAAAGCTGAGAAATCCTGTTCTATAGCTTTAGTGTCCTCCTCTAATAAAATGGGGATTATGAGTTAGTTGTCTCACAAAAATGTATAAAGACTAAATGAAATATGACATGCATGCAATTGGCACTGTCTGGCAATAGAAATGTTTTTTCTTAGTATTAGCTATTGAGACAAATTGCTTCTTTGCACCATCCCCAGCCTATGATTTAAATGCCAAAGACTTTGATAAGAAACATGGAGGAGAGGGGTCTTCCTTAGGATGTAGAAACTGGAACCAGGGTACTGATGGTGGTGTGGGATGGAAGAAGCCCTGTGTGCAGACAGTAAGAGGGCACATTATCTGTAGGCAATTTAAAAACAGTAATAAACCTGAATAAAATCTGTCTGCTTTTTGCTATCATCAAGCATCAGAAACTGTAAATGATGTTATCTATGGAATACTTCTCTCCATCTCGGGGGTGTATCACTTCAATCACAGTGGCATGGTGGCATATGAAGAACCAGACGCTTTCCTAAGAGCTTTACAAATATTAACTCATTTAATAATTCTGGCGACAACCTATGAGGAAGGTTTTAATGTTCTTCCTATTTGGTAGATGAGAAAACTGATCCCTAAAGAGGATTATGAGTGTGTCCTCGACCACACAGCTGGTCGGAGGTAGAGCTGAAACCTGAACCCAGGCAGTTTTCCCCAAAGGCCAGCTCATAACCACCCAACCACATGGCCTTCAGCACTAGCTGTGCTACTATCCATCCCAAATGACAGCCGACTAAACCTTTTAAGAAGTTTTCTTTTTTTTTATTAGAGAAGTTGTGGGTTTATAGAATAATCATGCATAAAATACAGGAATCCCAAACACCACCCTACCACCAATACTTGGCATCGCTGTGGAGTATTTGTTGCAAGTGATGACAGCACTTTCCTATCATGGTACTATTTTTCTTAACAGTAGTTACCTTTGTTACAAATAATGAAAGATTATTAAAAGTATATTATTACGTATTGTCTATAATTTACATTAGGTTACATCTTTCCCATATACCACCCTAATATAACACCTTGTATTAGTATTACACATTTGTTATAATTCATGAAAGAATATTGTTATACCTGAACTATTAACTATAGTCCATCATCCACAATAGGTTTCATGTGTTTTACAGTCCTATGTTTTATCTTTTAATTTTTATTCTAGCAATATATATATATACTTTTAACCATATTCGCCTCTGTAGTTCATGCTATTGATTACACTCGCAATAATATGCTACCATCACCACCACCTATTTCCAAACCTTTACCATCAACCAGCGTACAATGTCTATACAAATTAAGCACAAATGCCCCATTTTCTAACCCCAATCTATCTCCTGGTAACCTATATTCTACATTCTAACGGAATGAGTTTGCTTATTACAATTCATTCATATCAGTGAGATCATACAATATTTGTTCTTTTGTGTCTGGCTTATTTCATTCAATATAATGTTCTCAAGGTTCACCCATGTTGTTTCATGGATCAGGACTTCATTCCTTTTTATGGGTAAATAAATATTCCATTGTATGTATACACCTCCTTTTGTTTATCCATTTACCAGCTGACGGACACTTAGGTTGCTTCCATCTTTTGGCAATTGTGAATAACGCCCCTATGAACATTGATATGCAAAAGTCTTTTTGGTCCCTGCTTTCAGTTCTTCTGGGTATGAACCAACTAGCAGGATTGCTAGAACAAATAGATTCTGTACTTAGCATCCTGAGGAACTGCCAAATTGTCTTCCACAGGAGATGCACCATTTTACATTCCCACCAGCAACAGAATGAGTGTTCCTATTTCTCCACATCTTCTCGAACACTTGTAGCTTTCTGTGTTTTTTTTTTTTTTTAATAATGGCCATTCTACTGGGTGTGAAATAATATCTCTTTATGATATTGACATGCATTTCCCTAATAGCTGGGGACTTTGAGCATCTTTTCATGTGCTTTTTAGCCATTTGTATTTCCTTTTTGGAGAAGTATCTAGTAAAATCTTTTGCCTATTGTTTACTTGGGTTGTCTTCTTATTGGTGAACTGTAAGATTTTTTAAAATATATTCTGGATATTGAACCCTTATCAGATATGTGGTTTCCAAATATTTTCTCCCATTAAGTAGGTTGTATTTTCACTTTGGTGACAAAGTTCTTTAATGCACAAACTTTTAATTTTGAGGACATACCATTTATCTATTTTTTTCTTTCATTGCTTGTGTTTTGGAGATAACGCTTAAGAACCATTGCCTACCACAAGATCATGAAGATGCTTCCCTACGTTTTCTTCTAGGAGTTTTACTAGTCCCAACTCTTATATTTAGGTTTTTGACATGTTGAGGTAATTTTTGTATATGGTGTGGTATAGGGGTCTTTCATTCTTTTGGGTACAGATATTTTTTAATGGCTGTTCTGTCCCAGTTGACTGGATTTGGCAGCCTTGTCAAAAATCAATTGGCCATAGATGTGAGGGCCCATCTTTTAATTCTTAACTTGATTCCATTGGTCAATATACCTGTCTTTATGCCAGTACCATGCTGTTTTGACCACTGTAGCTTTGTGATATGTGAAGTCAAGACGTGTGAGTCCTCCTACATCATTCTTCTTTTTCAAGATGTTTCTGCTATTCTGGACCTCTTTACCTCTGAAATAAATTTGATAATTGGCTTTTCCATTTCTGCAAAGCTGTTGGCATTTTGATTGGGATTGTGGTGAATCTATAAATCAATTTGGGTAGAATTGACATCTTAATTTTTAGTCCTCCAATGCATAAACGCAGCATGTCCTTCAATTTATGTTTTCTATGATTATTTTTCACAATGTTTTGTAATTCTTTGTGTACAAGTCCGTTGCATCCTTTGTTAAATTAATTCCTGTATATTTGAGTCTTTTAGCTGCTATTATATATGGATTTTTCCTCTTATCTCCTCCTCAGATTGCTCCTTACTCGTGTATAGAAACACTTCTGTTTTTTGTGTGTTGCTCTTGAATCCCACCACTTTGCTAAAATTGGCTCTATTAGCTTTGTTGTAGATTTTTCGGGATTTTCTCTATATTGGATCATATCATCTGCAAACAGTGAAAGCTTTACTTCTTCTTTCCAATTTAGATGCCTTTTATTTCTTTTTCTTGCCTAACTTCTCTGGCTATAAATTCTAGCACAATGTTGAGTGGTGACAGTGTGCATCCTTGTGTTGTTCTAGATTTTAGAGGAAAAGCTTTCAGTCTTTCACTACTGAGTTGATATTAGCTGTAGTTTTTTTCATATATGCCCTTCATCATGTTGAGGGAGCTTCCTTCTATTCCTATCTTTCAAAGTGTTTTTATCTTTAAGAAAGGATGCTAGATTTTGTCAAATGCCTTTGCTTCATCAACCGAGATAAGCATATGGTTTTACCCCTTGATTTGTTATTGTGGTGTATTACATTAATTGATTTTCTTGTGTTGAACCACCCTTGCATGTCTGCGATAAGACCCATTTGATCATAGTATATAATTATTTTGATGTGTTGTTGGGTTCTATTTGTAAGTACTTTGTTCAGGATTTTTGCATCTTAATTTATTAGAGAAATCAGTCTGTAATTTTATTTTCTTCTAGTATCTTTATCTGGCTTTGGTATTAGGGTAATGTTGGCTTCATAGAATGAGTTAGGTAGTGTTCCCTCCTCTACAACTTTGTTGAAGAGTTTGGGGAGAATTAGTACTAATTCTTCTTGAAATGCTTGGTAGAATTTACCTGTGAAGCCATTAGTCTTTGGCTTCTCTTTTTCATGAGGTTTTTGATGACTGATTCAATCTCTTTACTTGTAATTTTCTGTTGATGTCTTCTGTATTCAATATAGGTTGTTCATGTATTTCTAGGATTTTGTCAGTTTCATCTGTTTTCTAATTCATTGGTATATAGTTGTTCCTAGTATCCTCTTATAATCTTTTTTATTTCTGAGGAGTCAGTAATGAGGTCTCTCTTCTCATTTCTGATCTTATTTATTTGTATCTTCTTTCTTTTGCTATTCTTTGTCAGTCTAGCTAAGGGTTTGTCAATTTTATTGATCTTCTCAAAGAACTAACTTTAGTTTTGTTGATTCTATTTTTTTATTCTTAATCTCATTTATTTCTACTCTAATCTTTGTTATTTCTTTTCTTCTGTTTGCTTCGGGGTTAGTCTGGGGTTCTTTTTCTAGTTCCTCCAGGTGTGTAGTTAAGTCTTTGATTCTCTTCTTTTTTTTTTTTTAGGTGCATGGTTCAGGAAAGAAACCTGGTCTCTTCTTTTTTAACATAAGCATTTAGGGCTATAAATTACCCTCTCAGCCCTGCCTTTGTTGCATCCCATAAGTTTTGATATGTTGTGTTCTCATTTTCATTTGCCTTGAGATATTTACTGATTTCCTCGCAAATTCTTCTTTGACCCACTGATTGTTTCAGATTGCGTTATTTAACTTCCATATATTTGTGAATTTTCCAGTTCTCCATCTTTTGTTGATTTCCAGATTCATTCTACTATTATCTGAGAAAATGCATTGTATAATTTCAGTCTTTTTATATTTATTGAGACTTGTTTTATGATCCAATATGTGATCTATCCCAGTTTATGATCCATGTGTACTTGAGAAGAATGCATATCCTCCTGTTTTTGTGTACAATGTTCTGTGTATGTCTGTTAGGTCTAGTTTTTATGATATTATTCAAGTCCTCTGTTTCCTTATTGATTCTAAGTGTACATGTTCTATCTATTGATGTGAGTGGTGTATTCAAGTTTCCAACTATTATTGTAGAGACATCTATTTCTCCCTTCAGTTTTGCCAGTTTTTGCCTCATGTATTTTGGGGCACTATGGTTAGATGCATAAATATTTATGATTGTTATTTCTTCTTAGTGGATGACTCTTTTATTAATATATAGTGTCCTTCTTTGTGTCTTGTAACATTTTTGCATTTAAAGTTTATTTTGTGTGATCTTAGTATTGCCATCCCACTTCTTTTTTGGTTACTATTTGCATGGAGTATCTTTTTTTCCTATTTGTGTCTTTGTGTCTAAGGCAAATTTCTTATAAACAACATATAATTGGATAATACTTTTTTTCATCTATTCTGACCATCTGTGTTTTGATCGGGGAGTTTAATCCATTAACATTCAATTACTTCAGCCATTTTATCCTTTGGTTTTTGCATGTCATATTATTTTTGTGTGTGTCTCTTTTGTATTCTTTTAGCTGCCCTTACTGATAATCTCCATTTCTTCACACTACTCCAAGCCACTTTCTTCTATCTTTTCCTTTCATCCTGCAGAACTCCCTTTAGTATTTCTTATAGGGCAGGAATTTTATTGATAAACTCTCTCAGTTTCTGTTTATCTGTGAATATTTTAAACTTGCCCTCATTTTTGAAAGATGGTTTTGTTTAATAAAAAAATTTTGATTGGCAGTTTTTCTTTGTCAGTACCTTAAATATAGCATACCACTGCTTCCTCAGCTACATAGTTTCTGATGAGAAATCAACACTTAGTCTTATTGAGTATCCCTTGTACGTGATGAATCAATTTTCTCTTCCTGCTTTCAGAATTCTCTCTTTATCTTTGGCATTTGACATTCTGATTAGTATGTGTCTTAGATAAACAGAAATATTCCTGGTTAGGTAGAAGAATGTCTAATATGTTAGAAGAAGTGCTATATGATTACTCAAAAGGTTTACTTGGAATTATGTCATCAACATGGCAGCATAAGACATCCCCTGAAAAACACTTCCCTAGAGATTCAGTGAAAACAAAGACAAATCCCACTTGCTTAAAACTCTGGAGGATAGTAGAGACTGGGGAAGGACACCACAAATTCTAAAGTGGATAAAAAAGGAAACATCAGGTAGGAAATTGCCACCCCAGAATACTGGTCCTACTCCTTCCCCTCGCTTGGCACCTGGGAGTTCCTCAGAGACAGAGAGGCCAGGATCCTTCACTCCCACCACAGTCACAGACTTGACAACAACTCATGGGAACTCACAAGTATATTCATGCCTGTCATATGAGTTGGGAAATTTTAGGCCATTAATTCCTCAAATAATCTTTCTGCCCTCTTTCCCTTCTCTTCTCTTTCTGGGACCCCCATGATGTGTGTGTTTGTGCACTTCCTGCCATCACTAAAATCCCTGAGACCCTGCTCAATTTTTCCATTCTTTTCTCTATCTGTTCTTCTGTCTGTAATATTTTGATTGACCTGTCTTCTAACTCACTAATTCTTATTTCTGCCATTTAAATCTGCTATTGTATACCTCTAGTGTATTTTCAATCTCTCTGTTGTAGCTTTCATACCCATAATTTCCATTATTTTACTATTTATACTTTCAAATTATTCTTTATGCTCACATAATAACTTCCTAATATCCTTTATCTCCGTAGTCATGTTTTCCTTGAACTGATTTAGGATATCTTTTTGAACCACTTTCAAAAGTTGTTCCAAATTCCAATCCTTCGAAGTTTCAATTTGTCCCCCTGACTGGGCCATATCTTCCTGTTTCTTTGTATGGCTTGTAATTTTTTGCTGATATCTAGGCCTGTGTTTATCTTGATGAATTTATTCTGAAGGTCAGCTTCTGTCTTTTGCCTAGGGTTTTATTGCTGATTAGTTTTGTTTTAAGGTTCTTCTTTGATGCTTAGACTGCTCCATCCTAGATCATTAGAGTAGGGTATGTTTAACTGGTCAGATTTTTAGAGCTTTTCTTCATCTGATTCTAGCCCTTGATATTCAGGATGATTTTTGAGATTGCACTTTTTGTGAATTGTTTCACCTCCAGGAGAAATTGTCCCTTCCTCTGTTCCTTCTCTAGGAATTTTTCACAATTCTATTAGCTTTTGTACAGAATCTTCTCCCCTGCTCCTGATTTGTTAAATCCTCTCCCTCACTCAGTGCTCCATTTTCCTCACACTTTTGAGTTCTGGAAACCTCCTGTCTTACCAGGAGTTCAATCTAACTCTACCTTTTATTTCTCTCTCCCTGAGGCTTTTCTGCCTCTAGTTTCTTTCCTGTTAAGGTATCCTGCCCTGTGAAGTAAGATAGGGTCAATCCAGAAATCCAGGTCACTCCAGAAAAGTCCATTTTGTGCTTAGGTGGTACAGCCAATAAAAACTGGATTAAGCGAGTGTACCACTTTCCAGCTGTGGCTTCTCCCCCTCACCCCCCTCCCCTGACCCTGAATTCATGCTGCATTCCCAAATGGCTTGTGTTCCACCTTAGGTCTCTGAGGACGAGGGCCCCTATGCCTGGATATGCACGTGTTCTAGTACACTCCTGTGGGTTGCTCAAAAGTCTGTGACTGCGGTGGGAGTGGAGGATCCTGGCCTCTCTGTTTCTGAGGGACTCCCAGGTTGCAAAATGCCACGTGAAGGAAGGGAGTGGGACCAGCGTTCTGGGGTGGCAATTTCCCACCTGATATTTATCTTTTTATCCACTTTGTGGAGCCCTTCTTCAGTCTCTACCATCCTCCAGAGTTTTAAGCAAGTGGGATTTGTCTTTGTTTTCACTGAATCTATGGGGTGGTGTTTTTCAGGGGATGTCATGTGTTGTCATGTTGATGACATCATTCCAAGTAAACCTTTTGAGGTATCATATAGCATTTCTAATGCATTAGACATTCTTCTACCCCAAAATAAAGAGCTCCCATGTCAAATTTCCCTGTAATACTAACATTAGAAAAATGTTTTAATGTGACTTGCTTTCAGGCCCAAGTGTCATACAGGCCTGGAGATCAGAGTCATGATCAGTTGACTGAATATCCCCACACTCAACATCGTTGACTGAATTAATGTTTTCTGAGTCAAAGAAGAGAAATACTCAAAGTTCTGGTTCCTACAGATGTTTTAGCTTGTTTATGGGCCAGAAAGCAACAACTGTCACTCAGATCCCTAGGCTTTTCCCGGATGTTCAGAGGACCATTACTAGGTATAATTTGCCTATATGAGTAAACATGTTCTCTGGCTTCCTTTGTGCTGGATAATGGCTTCATAGGGTCAACTTCTACAGATAAAAAGCAGTATCGATTATTCTATTTTAGGATTTTTGTAACTTCTTTAAAAATATGTTACATATATTTTCCTACTATCTTAAACAGAGCTTATAGCATTTTGATGCTGATGTGGGGCTTCAATAAATGGTAATTACTTATAGAACTCTATATAATAAAATAATGCTCTCCATTGTTACTGATGCATTTTTGTTCCTACACTTACACTATGTGACCCCAGCCTGCTGTGCTTTGAGCTCTTGCATCTTTGCTGTTTTTATCACAGCCTCCCTGGTGCCAATGGGTTTATCTCTGGTGATCTTGCCTTTCTTCTATTCTATTCTTTTTGCCTCTTCTGTTCTGTTGAAGGCTGAGAAACTAGATGACTAAGCCTGTTAGAATTGTTTTGAATGTAAAAGTCAGCAGGTTTGAAAGGAAAAAAAAAATGTGTAGGGAAAAGAATTACATGGTCTTGATGATGACTATTTCTACTCTTTAGAGTTCTTAGGCCAGGGCTGATATGACCAAATAAACTTTAGATTAATGTGGTTTCACTGTATTTAGGGAATATAATTAATCTTGTCACCTACTGTTAAACAAGAAAAAACTTCTAAGTCAAATTACTATGCCTTAATTTTACACCCAGCATCAAATTATAAACATAGCACACTTATGAACCAGATGAAGGAAATATTCTTATTTCAAGTCTTCAAATAAGGAAATGATGATTCAAAGGTTAACTGAATTGTCTGAATCATGGAACAAGTTAGATTTATAGTAGAGGTATCCAAATTTGGCTGTGTATAAGAATATTGAGGCTGGGCTTTATCCCAGATGAATTATATCAGAATCTCTAGGCCCTGAGGATTAGCATCAGTATTTTTAAAAAGCTGCCTAGGTACCATTTTCAATAGTATCAAAATGTATCAAATACCTACGTATTTAGGTAGATAAATATATAGATATACCAAATAAATCTAGCTAAAGATCTATTAGCAACTGCAAAACATTATACAAGGAAAAATCTCTATAAGTATACCACGCACATGCACTTGAGTAGGAAGAAGATCCAATAGTGTAAAACTCTCAATTCTCCCACTCTGATCTATATATTCAGTAAATCCCAATCATAATT
>PVIY010014196.1:0-57096 GCA_004026745.1 Myrmecophaga tridactyla | reverse complement strand
TCATCTCAGCACTCGCAGCTCAGCCCAGGCCTTTGGAGATGCAGAAAGAAGTCACCCTAAGGAAAGTTGTTGGAACCCAGGGGCCTGGAGAGAAGACCAGCAGAGAGCATCCTGCGCCTTCCACGTAAGAAAGAACCTCAGTGGAAAGTTAGCTGCCTTTCCTCTGAAGAACTAATGAAATAAATCCCCTTTTATTAAAAGCCAATCAGTCTCTGGTGTGTTGCATTCCGGCAGCTAGCAAACTAGAACAGTGTCATCCGCAGTCATGGCCATCTCTGTTTTTACTCCTAATTTTTTTTATGGTTACATTTGTTCAGTTATCACATACACCCATATTACCCCAAGAAAGTTTTATTCATTCTGTCTTCCACGTATTCATTCATTCTTTGGTCAAGTATTAAATGATCCCATTCTCTGCTAAATTAATAGCAAAATACTCAATAATTTAAGCAACATGGCTTTAGATTGTGATTAATGCTCTTCAGGGATTAAAAAGGCAAATGAGTGAGATTACACTGGGAGGGTCCATCACAAATGGTCTTTCTGAGGAAATAAAGTCTGAGCTGAGACATTATCTATAAAATCAGGATAATAATTGTACTACCTTGGAAGTTTTTGGTGAGGATTGAAATGAACTATTGTGTGCAAATGATTACCACTTCCTGGTCTATAGTTGGCACTAAATATTAACAGGCATTAGCCATATTACTTTTTTTTCAATAGCCTACATAACAACCTGGCAAGATGGGTAGTGAAGATATTAACTTTATTTTATGGGTGAGGAAAATGTGACTTGGAAAGGTTAAAAGACTTTTCTGTGACCACAAAACTAGGAAATGGTGGCGCCAAAATTCAAATCCTGGTTTTCTGACTCTTTTTTTCAATGCACATTTCATCACATTCTCCAAAATCTCTTGGAAGCTGCATATCTTTATCTCTGTATATCCATCCACCTAGCCATTGTCTATTCATCTCCCTCTCTCTCTCTCTCTCTCTCTCTCTCTGTCTACCTGCCTTCCTATCCACATAGGAGTGTATACTACGTTTGCTGTGTGATTTGCAGTAAGCCATTGAATAAAGAGACTCTATTACTTTCAAGTATGGATTTGGGAGACACAGGCAGATTCAGATTCCTCGCAAGCAGTTTTCCATAGATACTCCTTGTAGACCGCATTTCTTATTCTAAATGCCATTATATAGCATTAGTTTCATGCATCAAAGTGATGGTACATCACAGTTTCAGGTACTGGGTGTAACTATTTAATTCCGTTCCTTTGCCTCAGCTAAGCAAACTCAGTGCTTTCATAAAATAATTTCTCACAAATTGATTTTAACATTATAATCCCAAATAGACCCCCAAGAAGGCAAAAATAGCCTTCTCATTCTGTATATGTATACAGATTTGGATTTTAGCCTTTCATTAAGTTACATGAAACAATTTGTAGGTTTGATAAATACTTTAGTTTTTAAAATAAGATAACTCAGTTCCACTCTGATTCTGTAATACAATACTCAGAAATGTATTATAAAGTAATAATCTGTAATGTATAGAATGATTTATGCACATAAATATTATTTGTAATTGTGAAAATGATTATAAATGGAATATTTAATAATAAGCAAATCGCTAAATATATTAGAGTATGTTTTGCAGCCCCTAAAAATGTTTTATGAGGCTTTTTTTTTAAAGTGAAAAAACTGATTATAAATTTATACAACTAAAATAAAATTCTTTATATATGTGTGTGTCTGTCAACCTATATTTACATATATATATATATATAATGGCTATTATCTCTGGGTGAAAATAATGTGGGTGATTTTATTTTGCTTCTTTGAACTGTCCGGAGTTAAATTAAAAATATTTTACACTATTTTTATACTAATTAAAAATAAACAATTAGCCCACAAGTAAACATAAAAGGAAAGGAAATAACCTTAGGTTGTCAGGTATCAGAAAATAAAACTTAACATACAAAATGGATTGTGTGGCATGGAGGTCCCTGAGTTTCTCTCCCTCAGCAGCTCTTCTGACAAGACCTGATGTGACAGCAAGATAGTGAGAACAAACGTGCTGACACCCCACCCACCAAAGCCAGACAAGATACCCATGAGCATGAAGTCATGATCTGCACCAGCCTGGTAGCTCCCGGTGATGCCTGCAGCCACATGTCACCCCCACCCCTCTTGGTTCAGTTTTTCCTTTAAAATCACAGCTGTCAGAAAGAAAGTTGGAGCCATTTTTCCTTTCTCTTACACTAGCAGGTTCTACTGGCTCCCACCTGCCTGCTCTACATTTTTGCTCTCTGTTTCTTTCTTGCAATAAACCCCTTAAGCTTTAATTCACTGTCTCACATGGAATCCTTTAAGGACCCCTTGCCTAACAAGGTATCCTGTTCCATGTGGTAAGTTTAAGTGGTGTATTTTGTGGCATATATCTCACCTTTCCAATGCTCAGTACTTCAAAAATAATACAATAAGAAAAACATGGCAATGTAACTTGGTCCATTTCATCCACTATCAAACATGAAAAGTTTAATTTAGGAGAATAATACCAGAAAAAAAATACAATTTCTCAGTTGCGGTTTGTACCCATAGATCCTCATACCATGAAACTTCTCTTAGAATTGAGGAGAAGTTTGTGTGACTGTCAGGGTTGAATGGTGTACCCCACAAAATCTTAATCTGCATTCTGATGGGTAGGAACCCATGTGTAAACAGGTCCTGTTGAAGCTGTTGTTTTTGTGAAGATGAGGTCAAGCTGAATCAGTGCGAGGCTTAGTCTTTGTGACTGCATGCCTTATAAAGAGAGGAAATCGGAAGTCAAAGAAAGCCACAGAAGGAGGACACGTGATTTAGGCAGACATGCAGACTAAAGAGCTTCCGGGATTGTGGCAAGCTAGCACCAGCTTGCTACAGGTTTCAAACCTGTCAAAACATTGGTGTTGAATTTCTAACCTTCCAACCATGAGACAATAAATACTTGTTATTTAAGACAACCCATTGTGTAGAATTTGTCATAAACAGCTCTGGCAAACTAAGACAGTGATTATCCTCATGATGTTCTCCTGCCTAGAATGCTCTTGAATCTCCTCTCCCATTAACTCACTTACCTTCAAAACCAGCCAATGCCTTTCCAACTATAAGAAGTTTCTCAGATTCCCCAGTCCAAAGTAATCTTTCCTTTCCCATATTCAGCACATGTTACGTTCACATAATCAAAAGGCATGGGGCTCCACTGAAGCCCTTGACTCCATCTTCTCTGTTTTCCATTCATTGTCTTCATTTGTTCAGATTTACCAGTAGGTCCTTGTCTTTAATATACATCCGTGTTGAATCCTCTCACTGCATGTACTTTCAGCAAGTTCTCTTGCTTCCCATCAGTCTTCCTAGCCAGGCAGACAAGAGCTGTCTCCAGTCCCTCCTTCCTCAAGTCCAGGCCACCAAGCTTCAGCCCTCAGACATAACTGAATCTGTATCAACAAAGTTCACCTATAACCTTCTCATTCTCAAATCCAATAGGCAATTTTCAGTATTTATGTTATCTCAGCATTGTAAATCATATTATAGGCTAGTACTCCTGTGTGAAAATCTTTTCCTTTGGCGGCCACTCACTCTGTCCTTATTCTCTTCCTTCTTTTCAGACTGTTGTGTATCAATCTTCTTTCTTGGATTCTCTGCCATTTCCTTCTCCTCAGGATTATGCTTTTTGCTTTCCTTTCTTGTCTTCAGTTTATCTCATATCTTTTTTCTGGGTGATTTCATCGGTTTCCAGGACTTTGACTAGGATTAACATGAGAATGACTCTCAAATAGGTAGGTCAGAATGCAATTTCCCTCCGGAGGTCTAAATTCACATCTCTCTATCCTATGAATGTGTATATTTAAAATTTCCACAGGTGCATGAAATATCACATTTTAAATCTGAAATAATGAAAAACCACTCCTATGCTACAACAACAACAAACACTTGACCACATTTCTGTATTCGTTTCTATAGTCAGTGGCATCACCATCCAACTAATTCCTGAGCAAGAATCCTTGAATTATCGCCAATTTCTCCCACTGCTTTCCTCTTGCCCCCATAAAATCAGTTAAGTATTCATTATCATTTAGCCAGATCATTGCAATAACCCTGTAATACATCTTCCTGTCTCTAATCCACTCCCGTTTAATTCTCTTCCATGATAAAGTTAGAGTGTGTTTTAATGTTTTTACTTTATTTTTGCTTCTCCTTAGGAAGGAGAAGGATGAAGCCCTTAGGATAAAGTCCAAGCTCCTTAGGAAGGCTCTGGAGACTTGCTTGGTTGAACATCTCTATACCTCTATAAAGGTCATTGGGTTTAGCTTTGGTTTATGGCTAGGGACTGCCCTACTATTTTCTATATTTTTTCTACCTTCTCTTTTAATCTTTGCTTTCAGTGCCTTCTGTTCTCCAAGCAAACCATGCTTTGTTCTGTCCACCTGAAATTCACCTCCTGTCATGATATGACTTTCTGTAAAGTCCTTTTCAGAAACTACTGTTCCCTGAAATCTTTCCAGAAACTCCTACCCAGAAAGAACTAGTGACCCTCAGCTGTTTCTGACAATCTTTATCAAAATAAATCATATATATGTATATATTTACTACATTTGCTTATTTTTCGCATGGGCAGACACTGGGAATCAAACTCGGATCTCCAGCATGACAGGCGAGGATTCTGCTACTGAGCCGCCGTCACACCCACTATATTTGCTTTTATTACTGAAAAGGTGAAACTGTCTTTCCAAAATAATTATAAAATTATGAAGATTGCCTGATTTTTATTTTGAATTCTTTATAGGATTTAGTAGGATGATGAGCTGTAGGTTGTGCTCAGTGAATATTTAATGCGTAAGATTCAAAGACCAGAAGTTCCTTTAATGGGTCATGTGAGTCTACCTCACCATCACGTAGTTAAATTTCCTATATTTTAGTAAGTACCTATAGAAACAAATAAAGGTCATTGAGTTTTGCTGCTGGTTTATGGCTTGAGATTCCCCTGCTATTTTCACGTTACAAGCCTTAAGAGAGATGAGCTTAGGAAGTCTTTTTATTTTTTTCAAAAGGAAAACAAATATACATTGTATCTTATGGGGCTTTTGAGACTAGTGATTTTTATTTCAAAACATATGGTTAACCTCAGACAAAATGATGAAGTTGGTGGTTTGCTTTAAGGACATGCTGACCCTGCTCTATTCTTTCTTTTTCTTCCCGATTTCCTCCTTCCACTTACAGCTCCAAGTACATGATACTCCCCAGGGCTTCTCCTGAAAACACAACTCTGAAAATTCTTTCAGGTTACTATCCTGTCTTGAAACTCTCGTTCTCTCACTCTGTAATCACAAGTTGATCTGATTTGATAGACTAAATAGTTTTAGGTGTAGAAGATTATAAAAATTTGATATGTTGCCAGTCACAGGTCATTTGAATAAAAAAAATCTCTGAAGATAAAAAAGCATTCTTTTTTGGTTTAAGCATCTTACATTTTGTACATATCTAGTTGTCTTCTTAAAGGAATCTACTATAGTACATCATGTTAACAGTAAAAAGCCAAGTAAGATGGCTAAACCTCAACCTAACATTTTAATATCCTTTGGACAAGGCAAGCTAGAAAGCCAATCACTTTAAACACATTCAAGAGTAGTGTTCCAAAATAAAATAACTAGGAAGCTGCTACAATTTAAAGCAAGAGAGAAAAAAATATATCTTGGCCTTTTTTCATGACATTGATATAAAAAATGTTCTGCTTTTAAAATTTCTGAACTTCAATACAAATTAAAATAAAATAGTAGTATTGGAGTCTTTTGGGAGGCAAATAGCTAGCAGTTACATTCATCAGTGTAGCTGAGTCTTCTTATCGATAACCAGTTCCAGTCTGGGTATAGCTCTGACCAAACGGAGGACCATTCTGTGTATAAGGGTTAGGCTTGGAGGGTAGGTCATGGTACTTTCAGAAGGTGGAGTAAAACCAGGTCTTGGTTGATAGGCCCCGGGTTGGCTTGGAGCCATTTCAGGTTGTGAAGTAGGTGCCACAGTGTAATGAGTAGGCTGAGAAGTTTGGGTGGTATACATTGGTGGAGGATAATTGCTTGCCTGGTACTGCTGTGATGGTTGAGCCGGCAGTTGCTGAGGCTGACCAGAGAAGGCAGGAGCCCGTGCCTGGGAAGTTGGCTGCAGGCCATATCCCTGGAACTGCTGTGGTTGCTGGGGTCCAGTCTGCTGACTTTAGCCTGCAGAATACTGAATACCATAGTGTTGTGGCTGCTGAGGGGGAGCCTGTGGCTGCCAAGCACCATTGCCAGCCTGTTCTTGGTGCTTTGGTGCATCTGACCTGTTTGTGTCTGAGCTCCTGTTATAGGTGGCTGCTGTGACTGAACTCCTGGTGGGTGAGCTGCTGAGGAAGAGGAAGCAGTGCTGTCAGGTGTTCCTGAGTGGTCTTGTGCAGGAGAACTGGGTGGCCCTGAAACCTGATCATCAGTTAAGCCAAATGCAGACGTGACATTTTTATTGATTTCATCTTGTTTTTTTAAGGGATCATAGGCTGACATACTTGCAGCCATAACTTGAGTAGACTGTTTTCCAGAAGAATCAGGAGCAGCATGCTTTTCTTACCTACCATCAACAGTATCACTTTCAGGAATATTGGTGCAAGGTCCTGGTTCTACAGGCGGTTCCAAGCTATCCAATAAATGATTAAATTTATTTCGAACGTCTATCATTTTTCCACGGAGATATTTCACCTGGCTTGATTCAAGGGGCCTTGGTTGGCCATTAACAAACAATGTCCACTTCAGCATCCTACTACACTGAATTGCAAAAGAAAGGTCAGAACTATCAAAAATTGTGATAGGATTCATCTTCATCTTCATATTTTATTGTAACTTCATCATTACTCAGTAGTTTCCTCTGAAAACTGGTTGCATCATTAGCACTAATTCATCATAAGTAATATCTTCATTAGGAATGGGAATTCGCCAAATATCTTCCCCAAGTTGAGATTCGATAATTAGCTTCCCACTTGGGTCCAGCTGTCCGTTCATGGTGGACTCCAGGATGTTCTATGTATAGAACTCTAGCTGAAGATGGCTTGCTGCGTCTTTAACAGGGCCACCTTCCCACGGGTCTTCAGGCTCTGCGCGGGTGCGAGGCTGCTGCTGCTCCTGCCGCCAGGCTCCCAGGCGCCCGGAGAACGACTCGGTCGGTTGCCCTCCACCGCCGCCCCACCTCGCTCGCTGGCTCCCCTGGAAGCATTTTATTTGCATCTCTCTAACAGTAGAATTTCAGTTGCTTGGGGAACATTAAAACAACTCTGGCACAAAGCTGGCTGGTTATTTCCTTATTTGTACATTTTTTATTTGAATAGCGAACATACAAATTTAACTACTTTCTCATTGAGCAGAAGAAAATTTAGCTCCCTGGATTTCTATATATGCATTGTGAAACCGTACAAGAAAAAAGATGGCCATAGTTTATGAAGTATCCTATCTTCATTCTCTACTACATGTATTAAGTCAAATTAATTAAGCATTTTATTAAGCAAAGACTACTTATTTCCTGATTTCCTTTGAAAGAGGAGGATTCTTTTTTGTTGCCAAGAAATTACAAAAATAAACTATATGACCAATTCTTTTTTTTTTTTAATCTAAACTGAAATCCTGAAAATTGGAAAAGTAAACTACAAGTTTAAGAGTTCCTCCAGCAAACTTTCAGGGTAAAAGAGTGAAACAGAAGAACACATCATTTTTAGACATGAAAGCATAAAATAAAACAAATATTATGTTTTATATACATTATTATTATTATATATGTAACAATATATATTTTATATATAATGCATATGTGTATATATATAACAAAAACTTTTAAGTAGGTCCTTGTATAGCGGAAAAAAGGTGGTTATTTAAGAAGTTATAATACCTTTCTGTTTTGAAAATTTGTTGTTATTTTTATACTTGATTATGTTATATCAAGATTACATGCCCTACAATGAGCCAATCAAGTCTAAATGATAATCACAAAATTACACTATCGAAACTATTTTGAGACTATTTTTACCCCTGTTTTAAAGGTGTTTGGAGCTCTATATAGCTGTCTGCTGTTATTTTATAACAATTTATTTGAACAATAGTATGATAGGTAGAATAATGCTCTCACCCCAAAAATACTCAGTCCCTAATTCCTGGAACCTGTGACTATGTTACAGTTTCATGGCAAAAGGAACTTGACAGTTGTGATTAAGGTTATAGAATTTGAGACTATCCTAGATTATCTGGGGGCTCAATTCAATCATATGAGACTTTATAAGCAGAGAAATTGCTCTGGCTACAGTAAGAGAGATGCAGCAGAAAAGAAAGAGGTTAGATGAGGCAGAAAGACTCAAAACTTGAGAAGCACTGCTGGTTTCTAGCTGGGGGAGTGAAGCCATAAGCCAAGGCATGTGGTCAGCTTCTAGAAGCTGTCACAGACCCTCAGCCAACTGGCAGCAAGAAAGGGGACCTCGATAGTACAGCCCTATGGAACCAAACTCAGCCAACAATCTGAATGAGACTATAAATGGATCCTCCCCCTAAAAACTTCAAAAAGGACCACAGCCCTGCTGACAACTTGATTTTGGCTTTATGGGACCTGGGGCAGAGAAACCAGCAAAGACTACTAGATTTCTGACCTATAGAACTGTGAGATAATAAGTTTTTGTTGTTTTAAGCCACCAAATTTGTAATAATTTGTTGCAGCAGTGATAGAAAGCTAACACAAATAATAAATCAGGAAACACTGAAATGCATGTCAATTTTTCGAACTAAATTTCTTCCAAACAGTATTCACAATTTAACAGCAACCAAAAGGAATATCATTTCCATTATCTTCCCTTCAGGTCTTATCTTGATTTTTAATAGTGTCTGAAGTTAAACAACATGATTCCAAAGTTTCTGAAATTTGGTTCTTTTTCCCTGGGTATATTTTGACTTTTTATAAAGGGCATCCAAGAAAATCAAGGGACAACAAACAAAATAAAACAATATTGTTATTTTGTCCTAGTGCTTTAGCAAAATCCCAGTGCAATGATTGCATATTTGAATTTGAATAATAATGACTCAGGAGATGATTTTTCACTTGCAGAATAAAATGACTTTAACTTGAGAGAAAGCAAAATTCTGTCCACTCTACATGATGACATCTGAACACTACTGATTTTGGGGTCTGTTCTATGTCTCAAGATGACCCCCAAAGAACTATAGCAGACACCTGAAGGATAGAAAATGTGCACAGATATGATTCAGATGCAAGTGAACTGAAATAAGTATGTCCTTTTCCCTTTTTCAAATGTTCCTGCCAATCTTATTCCCCATCCTTCTACTGTTCCAGTTTATTAGTTTTCTATTGCTGCATAAAAAATTACCATACACACAGCAATAAAAAACAACGTGCATTTATTATCCGGTAGTCTCCGTGTCAAGTCCTGAAATAGTGAGGCTGAGTTCTGCTCAGGGATTCAGAAGTCTACAGTCGAGGTGTTGGCAGAGCTGCATTTTCATCTGAGGCTCAATTGAGAAAGAATCTGTTTTCTAGTTCATTCAGGTTGTTGCAGAATTTATTTCTTTGCGACTGACTGAAAGCCCTGGCTTTCTAATGGCAGTCAGCCAAGTCAGTTACAGGTTGCCTTCAGTTTTGCAGGTTACTTTACAGTTCCTGGCTTTTGTTGGCTTTCTCAGCATTACTGTTAACTTCATCAAACCAGCAAAGAGAATCTCTAGAGCACGTCAGCTAGCAAGATAGACTTTTATAATGTGATGCCCTCACTGAAGTGATATCCTGTCACCTTTTTCATGTTCTATTAATTGGAAATAAGTCCCACACACTCTCAAGGAGAGGGGATCACACAAGAGCAGGAATAGCAGAAGGCAGAAATCACTGGGGGCCACTTTAGGGTCTGCCTATCATACCCACTTAAAGATGTCATGGTCTTATATTGCTTTTGTATGTTCAGAAAATGAAAAGAGAGTGAGGTTTGGGTTAATATTTTAAAAATTCCCATATTCATTTTCAGGCAAATATAGTAAGTATCAGTTAAGACTACTGATTTTGGTGTTACATAGACTTGGGATCAAATGCCAATGTTAATGTGAGATTTGGGGCTAGCTGCTTTAACTGCTCTGAACCCTGACTTACTCATATGGAAAATGCAGAGAAAATGACCTACCTAATAGTTTTTCTGTGAAAATTAAATGATAGAATATATGCAACATATGTAATAATGTGGAAAAATAAAAATTATTGTTTTTCTGTGTGTTTTTATAAAAAAATATCGTCCTGGTTCTCATGATACTCTGGGCCAAAATAACGTGTTTTCCATGGTATCTGTGATATAACATGGTCTGCCAAACAGATGCGATACATGATTATGTAAAGAGGTTTTACTGATTATACATTTCATCATAAGCCACTTTTTATTAATGCATAATACCAATTTATAGAAAATTGACTTTCAAAAATTTCTATTTTATTAAATATCAAAATTAAAAATACTTCTCTAAATTTGAATTGGACTGAATTGGCTTTGTTTACTTTAGTAGACATACTAAAAGGAATCGAATTTATCAAAAATGTTTCCTTTTGTTTCTTTGTTTACCCCCCTTTAAGTAATGAGTATGCCTGCATGAAATACAAAACCATAAGCACACTTAAAATTTATGCAGATCAAGTGACTAAGAGGGTGCAATTTTTCTAACAACCACTGTTTTATTATGCCATGTGGGCCCCACTCGGTTTCGCATAAATTGTTAGCATATAAAACATAGTTGATGGTATGATTTCATGTACTAAATAAGTTTATCTTTGTCATTTAACAGCTGCATATGCTGCTGCGTTCCTTCAGCTAATATACTACATTTAGTTCATATTACGGCAGCCAATACAGATCACACCAGGCTATGGCTGCCTTGCAGAGGACACTTTTATTGTAGTCATCGATGTGGTCAGAGAATATTTCCTTTTAGCTTTTGACGCTTCCACTTCTCTAATCAGAGATAGATAGATAGATAGATAGATAGATAGATAGATAGATAGATAGATAGATAGATGGAGATAGAGACACAGAGACTTAGGTATACACTTCTTATGGGTAAATCATTCTGGATCCTTGGGGCAATTGAGTCATAAATTAGAACTAGCCTACTGAGGAAATTTCTTGAATAGAATTTTTATAAGCCAAAAAAAGTATATATTAGAATTGGGAAAAAAAATCTCAATTCTTAATTTTTTCTTAATAGTCCTTTGCCCTTTGCTGTGTTATTAAAACAAGTTAGAATTGTAGTTCAAAGATCTGTGAGCAGGTCTTCCACATTAATTATTCTTTATCTTAGACTAATCATGGATTGCTCTTAGCCTCAGCTTCCTCTTCCATAAAATGGGATTTCTAAATTTCTGCCCTACCTCCCCCATGAGGTTGTTAGGATTATCAAAATAATACAAATCATGCATTCTGTGTGTCTCACATTTTCCACCTAAGTATGTCTTAAGATCCTTGGAATGTAGACACATAATCACTGTGTTCTGGACCTAAGTCTGAATCAGCTACACAAAAACGCCAAACTTCTTTGATTTCTTAGATTTTTTTTTATGAAACATACATTTAAATCTTTATTCTAGTTCCTAATATACTGTATAAGCTTTAATAAAATTTTGTTTTAAATTCACCTCTGAGCAAAATTGATGTCATGCAAAGATGTGCTTTGGCAATAAGAATTTCCTGGCATATGGCTGCTTTGTAGATATAACAGCTTTATAAATTGTAAAACATTTTACATATCTGAATTATAGATAAAGAAGAAAGGACCACATTGGCTGTCACTGTGAAATTAGCTAATAATAAAAATTTTATTTTTCTAATAACAGAATGTGTTTGAATGAGATTAAGGAAGGTCAAAAATAAGCAATAAAAGGATAAATATGGATATTCTGTAATAATTACCCTAAGTACATGTAAAGCAGTTATTAGCAATAAAATTTCTTAAAAATTATTAATGAAACCTTATAAAATAAGTGTTTTGAAGCAAGATAATACTAAAGGTTTCATATATCATATCATAAACAAAAGCATTAGATACTACCTTATAAAATATAAAGGACCTTGTACTAATCATGGCAAAGTATTTGAAGGGACAATTTGTTGGCTATTTAAATAATCCAGTCTCTATCTACAGCTATTCATGGCTCACACCAGCTTTTTCACGGGGCTGGCTGGCCAAGCCCATGGAGTCCATTGTTTTCCAAATGTGCACATTTACCTATATACCTTCTTCACCCAAGAAAATCTTAGATTAATGAACATTTAAACACCACCATCTGACAGTGTCTATACAGCTTCTTTACATTTTGAAACTATTCAAGAAATCATACAAAGTGAATGGAGGTCAAATATTCTTAAATTCCTACTCCAGATGTACCTGGCTGAATCAGTGGAGCTATTCTTATAAATTGGGTTTCCAAGGAAGCAGAATCATTCGATAATATGAAACAATAAATGGAGGAGAGAGCATAAATATGAAATGAAGAAAATTTCCAAGGTGTCTTTACTCTTTCAATTTTTATACTTTCACATTATATCATTATAATTCCATTCAGCTGTAACTCTTTTAAAGTTGGTTAAACTACTCCATTTAAGAATTTATGTACTAGATTCTTACCAATAAGGAACATAATTATCTGCGAATTATATTATGAACATAGGACTTCCTAATTATTGTCAATTGGGCCTCAGAAACAAAAATAGAAGGTCATATTTAAGTTTGCTTGTGCTTACGACACTTAATGGATGTTTTTTTATGCAACATGGTGTGTTGACGTGAAACTGTTATGTACCTCAGAAAAGCCATGTTCTTCTAACCCAATCTTGTGGGTGAGACCTTTTGATTAAGTTGTTTCCATGGAGATGTTACCTACCCAATTCAAGGTGAGTCTTACTCCTTCTGCTGGATCCTTTATGAAGAGAATAAAAGGCAGAAAACATACAAAGAGCAGAGAGTAAATAGTCGCTTGGAGACAGAATTGCTCCAGGAGATGCCAGTCAAGGATCCACAGAACCTGAAGGACCCAGAACCTGGAGAAAGTTAAGAGAAGCTAAAATATTTAGATAAAGTGTTTGCCCCAGAGATGCTAAGAGAGGACACACAGAAGCTTAGAGGGAGAAAGCAACAAACCAGGAGAAGGCTCAGTAAACGCCAACCACGTGCCTTCCCAGCAGACAAAGGTGTTCCAGATGCTGATGGCCTTTCTTCCAACTCCAGGTGTCATCTATTGAGGCCTCAATTTTGGACATTTTCATGGCCTTACCAATGTAAATTTGTAACCTAACAAATCCCCTTTATAAAAGTCAATCCATTTCTGGTATATTGCATTTCAGCAGGTTTAGCAAACCAAAACACGTGGTAAAAACAAAAACAAAAACAAAAACAACTATCAGGTAAGTGACGTTGTTGGAATATGAAACTAAGTGTAACTTTCTTGATCTCATTTTCTAGTTATTTGTTTTCATCTTCAGCCAATTACTAGAAAAGTGAGGCTCCTCAACACTGAATACACATTATCTTTTCCAAAAGCATTTCCAGTTCAATTAAAGTGACTAAATGTAAATGCTTCCAATGATTGTATTTATCTTCCTCAGCAATCTAAGTTTCTATTATGTAAATTCAAAGATGTAGAGAAATACAGCCACATGTTCATATACTGTTGATGAACCCCCTCTCTAATTCGTACGTGCAGATGGGAGCCTGCTGCTGAGAGAGCGGTTTGGTTGTTGCAAGATGGTTAGACATTTAACAATCCCCCCAAAACTTAGGTTTTTAGATATATGAACCAATTTTTACAATGAGGCTTATAGAAAGAGAAAGTGAACCAATAAAGATTGGTCAATACTGATTTATATTTACCATCCATTATTCCATTTATATGCTTGAGATGTTTTTAAGCAGGCATCCTTCTTTCCTTGTTCCCTCTTTGTCTCTACTCAGGTTTCCACCCATTCTACCACCATTATTTCAGGTCATCCATTCATAAATTTAATAAGTATTTATTGTCTATCAACCAAGTTCCGGGCCTTTTTATTAGCTATTAGGGATATAGCGATGAACAAAACAGATGAAAGTACCTACCCTGATTGGGCACTGGGAAAGGGCACTGGATATTAAAATAATTAAATTACACAAGCTAATAAGAAAAATAAAGCAGGGAAGGGAGATAGGGAATGTCCGTGTCAGCAGTGGGTTGCAGTTTTGGCCAGGGTGGTCAAGGAAGCTGTCTCACTGAGAAGGTGACATCTCAAAGGAGACCTCAAGGAAGAGAGGGTGCAAGTCATGATGCTATCAAGAGAAAGAATCTCAGGCCCAGGGCAAATTCCCTGAAATGAGAACACATGTTTAAGGAACAGCAATTAGAAGAGTGCTTTAGAGCAGAGTGAAATGGCATGAAGTTAAAAAGAAATTAGATAAAAGAGGTTACGGAACAGAGGCAAATCACAGTGAATGAAGAGTTTGGCTTTTACCTTGAGTGATATGAGAAATTGATAGAAAGTTTTGAGTGCTGTTGAGACACCTGACTTCTGTTTTGACAAGATCATTCTGGTGTCTATAGAAGAAGAGAATGAGGAGAGGCTAAGGATAGAAACAGGAAGACCATAATTCATGTGAGAGATGGGTAGTAGCAGTGAATGTAGCAAAAGATTCTGGATATATTCTGAAGCTAGAATGTTGTAATGTCCTTGGCTTCTCAAAGCAAATACTATGAAATGGGTAAAGTTAAACAATGGGAGTTTATTCATTCATGGTTTTGAGGCCAGGAAAATGTCCAAATCACTGCATCATCAAGCATATATTTTCTTTCTAAAGACTGGCTTTGGAAAGTACTTTGAATTATTATATTGATTGATTTAACTTTTAGAATCAAGACCTTTATACTTGCCTGTACCCTTTCCCAGTATTCAGCTTCTTCATTCACAAAAGACCCTAGAATCCTGGATGTGACATTTGGCAAGTTCATATCTTCTCCTTAGGGCAAGGGAGAAGGGTGCAGTTAAAAGAAGAGACAGAAACACTGATATGTTAATCTAGTGCTTATTGCTTATCCCCTCCCCCCATCATTATTTGCAAAAATACACAAAGAGATGTCCATTATGTAATTGTGACACCCAAAAGAACAATCGTCTTTCTTCTGGAATATACGTAATTTCATGTGGCCATTTCTGGAGATGCTGTGAAGATCAAACTATTATGGCAAAAGTTTTATATATTTTTAAATCTTTTTCTGCAGGGCAGGCAATGGTAGCTCAGTGGCGGAGTTCTCACCTGCCATGCCAGAGACCTGGGTTCGATTCCTGGAGCCTGTCCATACCCAGAAAAAAAAGAAAAAGATCCTTTTCTGGAAACTTTGGAAATATTTGTAGGCCGAAGGAAGGAGAGGGAGAGTTTGAACTCTGTAATTTTCAGGATAGCAACCTATCACCATAAATCCCTCTTAGCCAAAATCAAAGAAGCACAGAAGCTGCTCTCACTTGCAACTCTTTTGAATTTAGGATTTGCCACACACTTGTCCCCAAGAGTAAACCTGTTTTCTGAGCACACTGCCACAAGGGAGGCAAATAAACAGGCAGAGCTGGCAATGGAGCCACAGCCTCTTTCTGAGAAACCCCATGGGAGTTAGGTTTCCTGCTTTTTACCACCCATGGGTACCTCTTTTAACAGAAGCATTACCTCGTGTGAGAACTACCCAAATATTCTATCAATAGCTTATTTCAGCAATGACTAGAATTTAGAAGGACCGTTGGTGGGACAAAATATGTAAAAAAATAACAATCTTTGGTTACCCAGTTTTCGTGCTTTTTCTACTACACTAGTTTATTCATTAAAACTAACACTGGTTAAATTCTAGGTACTTAGACTTGGTACATATTAAAAGGACTTATGGGGAAATTTTTAAGAGTAAATTACTGAAGAGAGTTTTAACAGTATGAAAAATTTTAGAGTAATTTTTGAGAAGTGAAAAGAAAATTCAGTAATTAAAAAAATGGAAATCGGTAGATAAGTTTAATGGGTTTTGACCATATACAGAAATAAGTAGCTTGCCATGGAATTCAATAAATATTACTTTAATGAATAAATGAATTAAAAAAATCTTTTCTCTTTTATGTTTATGCAAAGAGAATAGCCTAAATCTTTTCCTGTGAAGGATTTGATACAGCTTTTTTCCCCAAGAAAACAAAGACATTGTTCCTGAGATCTCATTTAGCCTTATGATTTTATGTATAACATCTTTATTTATTAGCATGTCTGTGTAACTTTCTAGGATCAGATGTTGATTTGTCAGGATTTTTATAAAGTCTCAAAATAATTTGCAATCTTGATTTCTATTTGCATTTGTTAGCTACTATGAATTTTCCATATTTGTTCTTAAGGCACAATTTTCTAACAAATAGGTTACAACAAAAAATTATAGTTTTGAGGAGAGAGAAATAACATTTGTATATCATTCTGCATTTTCCTCTGAGAATTAACAGGATTTTAAAATATTACCTCACCCAGATAACAGTTGAAAGTCTTGCAAACCCTGCTAAGTGATAACCATCCAGACCATCATGAAACAATCACATCAGCACCAAGATTTGACACGTAGTGTGTGTTCAATAAACATTTGTTAAATTTAAGTGAGTTGACTCAAACTTGAATTGAGCCTCTTGTGGATGGTTCATTTCTCTTCACAGTCTGAATTTTATAAGGAAAGCAAAAAATTCATTTAGGAAAGTCACAATGTCCTTGGATTCACAACTTCAGGCTCACTGAATCATTATTAGATCAGACAATATTTTCTTGTGATTATTAAAACAATATACAACAGCTCTTGGAAAAATATTCTGAGACATGTGAATCACTATTCTAAGATTCAGTAAGTTCTGCCATTATTTCATTTTACATTCCCTGTAGGCTGTTTTTCTATTCTATATCTGAGTTATGGAAATGCTGTCATTGTAAAATATTTTATAATCAAATCAAATCTGGTAATCAGAAGCTTATATGTTGAAAATAAAGGCCAAAATATGAAAAAAAAATACCCTTCTTCAAGTTTACAATTTATATAAAACCATGGATAAACACCCTCACCCCTTTTACATTTTTTGCATTTCTCAATGCATATTATCGTCACATGATTATGGAGAAAAATAATATGGCTAGTATTTCTTTTACTACCAGGTTCTTAGAATCATTAACATTGTTTTAGAAATCCACTGACACATCTAGCCATCTTTTATATTTAGGCTTCAACTTCAGGTCAGTGCATTACAGAGAATAGATATTCAATGAACATTTATTGGATCAATAAATGGAAGAGAGACCTAGTACTGATTTTTATGATTTTTGAGTAAAAAAAAAAAAAAAAAAAAACATGGTAAGAGACCTTAGCAAAACTAGCAGGATTAATTTTTATATTTTACACTATGACCAATGTGCTTTGCAACATTTCAAAATATGAAGAATACCCAGATTAATTTTGCACAAGGGAAAGATAGACCTAGGAGAAAACCCCAGATTTCAACGAATTTTCTTCCGTCTTTGCAACAGTTCACTTTACCAATGACAGGGAAAGATAGAGCTTAAGAAATACATACTTCAGTAGGATTTTATTTATCTGCTATTGTTAGGGAATTAATTATGTGATCCATGTAAATAAACACTATATATGCCACTACAGGGAAAAATGTGTTAGTGTAATCAGTTAAAGTAAATCTTACCAAACTGAAATGTTTATTTCCCTTCCATTGAACTTCTTATATATCTTTCAAAGAGAATAAAAACAGAATTCTTTCAATAATGAATACTTAGAAATAATGAAACAATAAATTATCCCAAATTCCACTATCTAGAAATAACAACTGAAAAAAATTTGTCACATACTCTTCTATATTTAAAAAAGTATATATTTTAAATTTCTTTTAAAATGGGGACCATTTTATGCAGATTACTTTAATTCTTATTTTTCAACAATGTAGTATGAATATCTTTTCACATCATTAAATCAATCTCCCATATTATTTTTTTCCTATATTATTTTTAATGTCTGTATTATAGTACTAACTAGATAGATAGATACACATATTATGCATACCCATTTTATTTTGCTTTACTTTATTGTGCTTCACAGATATTGCATATTTTACAAATTGAAGGTTTGTGGCAACCCTGTGTCACGCAAGTCTATCAGCATCATTTTTCCACACCACATGCTCACTTCATACCACTGTGCCACATTTTTGGAATTTTCACAGTATTTCAAACTTTTTCATAATTATCATATCTGTTATGGTGATCTGTGATCTATACCCTTTGATGTTACTATGGTAATTGTTTGGTTCACCACAAACCATGCCCATATATGATGCAAACATCAGAAAATGTTAGGTCTTTTCTTACTGCTTTGTTGACTTCCATTCCCACATCTCTTTCCCTCTCCTCAGACCTCCCTAAGACATAAAATATTTAAAAGAGGCCAATTAAAAAGGCAACAATTGCCTGTAAGCATTCAAGTAAAAGTAAGAATTGAATGCCTCCCACTTTCAATCAAAAACTAAAAAATAATTAATGTAGTGAAAAAGTCATGTCCAAAGCTGAGATAGGACAAAAGCTAGGCCTCTTGTGCCAAATGGTTAGCTAAGTTGTAAATGTAAAGGACAATTCTTGAAGGAATATAAAGTACTACTCCAGTGAACACACAAATGGTAAGAAAGTGAAACAGCCTCATTGCTAACATGGAGAAATTTATGGGGGTCTGGAGAAAAGATCAAACCAGCCACAACATTCCCTTAAACCAAAGCCTAATTCATAGCAAGACTCTAACTCTATTCAGTTATATGAAAGGTAAGAGAGGTGAAGACACTGCAGAAGAAAAGTTGTAAGCTAGCAGAGGTGGGTTTATTAGGTTTAAGGAAACAGGTTATTTCTATAACATAAGAGTGCCAGATCAAGCAGCAAGTGCTGATGAAGAAGCTGCAGCAAATTACCAGAAGACCTAGCTAAGCCCATTGATGGAAGTGGCTTCACTAACCAAGAGCTTTTCAATGTAGATGAAATAGGCTTATAGTGAAAGAAGATGTCCTCTAGGATTTTCATAGCTAAAGAAGAGAAATTGATATCTGGCTTCAAAACTTTGAAGGACAGGCTGACTCTTTTATTAGGAGCTAATGCAGCTGGTAACTTTAAGTTGAAGCCACTGTTCATCAGCAATTCTGAAAATCCTTGATCCTTTAAGAATGATGCTAAATCAACTCTATCTGTGCTTTAGAAATGGAACAGCAAAGCCTGGATGACAACACATTTGTTTACAACATGGTTTCCCAGATATTGTGCTCCACTGTTGAGACCTACAACTCAGAAAAAAAGATTCCTTTCAAAAATCTGCTAAGAAATGACTGCTCATTGACAATGCACCAGGTCACCACTGTTGAGACCTACAACTCAGAAAAAAAGATTCCTTTCAAAAATCTGCTAAGAAATGACTGCTCATTGACAATGCACCAGGTCACCAAAGAACTCTGATGGAGATGCACAATGAGATAAATGTTTCCATGCTGCTATCACAATATCCATTTTGCAGCCCATGGATCAAACAGTCATTTTGACTTTCAAATCTTATTATAGAAGAAATACAATTCGTAATGCTTTAAATAATATCTGGGGCCCTATCTGGTATTCTACAAAAGTTTCATGCACTAAGTTTACTTTCAGAAATCTATAACATCCGTATGGTTCCTAGACCAGATAAGTCCCAAAGCCCAGAGGGGACAGCCTCTCCAAGAACATCAGCTAGTTCCATCCCCCATCTCATATTATCAACACCCCTGTTCAACATGAAAAAGTTAGAGTGGACATAGCCCAAGTACTCCTAAAGATTGGGAAAAGGATCAAAGGAGAAGGTGGAGTTATAACAGAGAAGATAGGATTTAACAAATGAATATGACTGCTGAATCATTATATTGCTAATTCTTTTAATCTCCAGTGTCTTGGAGCAGCTAGAAGGGAAAACCTGATATTGTGGAACTGTAACCCATATCAAACTTTGAAATTTGTTCTATAATTATTTGTTAAAATGTACTTTGAAATTTATTGCTTTTTTGTATATATGTTATATTTCACAATAAAAAAAATGTTTTTAAAAGCCCCATAATGTTATAGATGTTGTAGATATAGCTGCTGATGGATATGAGCAAAATCAATTTAAAACCTTCTGGAAAGTTTTCATCTTTCTAGATGCCATCAATAATATGGGGATTTATGGAAGGAGGCCAATATACAACATTAAAGCTTTGGAAGAAGTTGATACCAATCCCTGTGGCCCTGTGGATGGGTTTGTAGGTTCAAGACTTCAGTGGAGGAAGTAACAGCAGATGAAGGGATATGGCAAGAGAACTAGAATTAGAAGTGGAGTCTAAAGATGTGACTCAATTGCTGCAATGTCATGATAAAATTGACTGGATGAGGAGCTGCTTCTTATGGATGGCAAAGAAAATAATTTCTTAAGATGAAGTCCACTCCTGATGAAGATGCTGTGAACATGGTTGAAATGGTAAAAAAAAAAAAGGATTTAGAACAGTACTCCATCTTAGTTGCTAAAGCAGTGGCAGTGTTTGAGAGGAATGACTTCAACTTTGAAAGTTCTATTGTGGTAAAAATGCTATCAAATAGCACCACATGCTAGGGAGAAATCTTTTGTGAAATGAAGAGTCAGTCGATGTGGCAAACTTCATTGTTGTCCTAATTGCTGTAGCTACCCCAACTTCAGTGACCAGCACACTCATAGTCAGCAGCCATCAGCCTTGAGTCAAGACTTTCCACCAGCAAAAAGATTATGCCTCACCGAACACTCAGATGATGGTTAGGATTTTTTAGCAATAAAGCATTTTTTAATTAAGGCATGTATATTGTTTGTTAGATATAATGCTATTGCATACTTACCAGGCTTCATATAATGTAAATATAATTTTTGCATGCACCTGGAAAACCACAAAATCGTGTGACTCGCTTTATTGTAATATTCACTTTATTGCAGTGGTCTTGCAAACAAACTTGCAGTATTTCTAAAGTAAGTGGGTGTGTATAATGAGTTATGTCTCTGAATTTTGCTACTATAAGGAAATTTTTAGCGAGTGATTTTGCATGCATACCTTTTGTTATTACTTTTACTTCATAATTATGGATTCTACATATAGGATTATTTCTTTAAAGTATATTCTGCAAAAATATTTTGGCTATTGATACTTGTTGCCAAATTTCTTTACAGTGTGGCAATATGACTCACTGTTTACTTCTCCATAAAATGTGGTGGGTTTATTTCTCAAAATCATGCAATCACTGATTAAATAATAACTCTGATTAAATAATAAATGAAGAAAGTTGTCTCATTTTTATATTAATGTCCATTATTACACTACCAAGCATGCCTTTGAATTCTTGTTATAAGCTAACAGCTAATGTATTCTCTTTTTAAATTTTCATAGAATACTATGAGGTAAGCACTAACCATATTTTCCTTTTATGAATAGCAAAACTGAGACTCAGCATCCCTAAATTTCTTGCCATAGGTCACAAAGCTGCCACCCAGGATTTTCAAATGCCTGAACTGGTGCTCTCAACACTGTGCAATTTCATCTCCCCTACTGAAAAATATACATTTTAAAATACATGTCCTGGTATTTTATAAAATCTACTCTGTTTTTATTTTTTGCCTGTATTTTTTGCCTTGAACGATCATTTTTTTCTATTGATTTTCAAGAATCTTTATATGTAAGGTGATGGCAACTCTTATTTGTTAACTCAATACTTATTTGCATCGTATTTAACTTTGTGCCTGATTCAATATCTCCACAGGATTCTGCAAGGTTGCTATGGGTTGAAAATCACTGGTTTAGGTTGTTTAAAAGCTGTGGCTTCCAAATAAGTACAATGCTGCTCGAACTGACATGGTTTAACACATGCATTTCTTCTGCAGGCTCTCTTATGCCTAGGCTCTGTTTCTCAGTACATTCTTAGTTATAATCAATTATATATATTTTCTTTAAAACTTAAAAACTTAATTTATCTTCTACACTTTTTCTTCTGTGAATAGTAAAGTTTCTTACTTGTGTCCTAAAATGTTTCTATTTAAAATATGTTATTCTTTGTGTGAAGTGCTTGAAAACAAAAGCATGGGGTAAGAATAATACTTCAGTTTGAAAAGTAATTTCAAAGCATTCATTTTTAGATCCAGGAATAATTGTCTTCAAATTATTTCACCTGCAACTGAGAAATCAGTAATTGATAGATAGTTTGAACAATAAAGAGATCTGCGCCATTAACAGAATAGAAGTTATACTGATGAAATGGTCCAAACGAAGAGGAAAGAAGGAATGGTGGGGACATAAGAACTGCTCAGCTTTGACATGCGCTCCTGAAAGGAATTTCTAAGTAGAATTCCATTTTTCCCTCACTGAGTCCCAACTCAAATTTATTGAAGACTTTCCTAAAGTTGTTCAACAGATATTCTAGAAAATGCATATTTAACCCCATTTTTCCTTCTTTCCTCTCATCTCAAAACAACTTGGGGATACTTACCTGTTCGGTTGTCATTTTGAGAAGGTCTTTTAGTAAACATGTTCTGAGTGGTAACTCTCTGACTGTAAGAAACAGCTGGCTCTTATTAACAAATTTTGCATTACATATTGAAGCATAAAATGTTGGGGCTTATGCTCCTATTTTCCTTGCCTCCCAGGCAGATGTTCTTCCTATGAGACTAACTCTCAGGCACTTTTTAAAACTATAGCCGAGTTATAGGGAGCATGTGCTCTCCTTTTGGGAACACTGACTAGCCTGTCTAGAAGCTTGTTTTTCCCGGCTTCAACCACAAATGTGGAATGACAGTCCCCTAAAGCAGAGCTAAAATCACTATCAGGAAAATCAAATAATAAACATATGATAAGATGCATAATTAACAATAAAAGAAACACACTTTTGAGTTGTTTTTTTTTTTTTTGCAAAGGCTATTGGTAAGGCTATGTACTGAGAAGTATATACTTCGATGTTGTTTCATGCTTATATATATATACGTGTATACATATATACACATGATACATACACAGTTTAAAGGATGTGTTTGTATATGTGTGTAGCCAGAGATTCTATTTGCAGGGTGATATATACATATATTTGTAGTAATTTATATGACATTTATCATCAAAGTATATATTTCTTCATACATACCCTTATCAATAATTTTTGCAAAAAATCCAAAAACTTTATTGTTTCTCTTATTATATGTGTAAATGCATACATTTACACATATAATAAGAGATTATTGTTTCTCTTATTATATGTGTAAATGCATACATATATACATACATACGTATATGCATATATATCAATACAAATCTATCTATCTAGAACTGTATTTCTATCCCTATCTATCATTAATCTATCATCTAATCTCCTGGAGTCCAGCTATTCTATTTGGAAGATATTATCTAAGGAAATATTTAGATAAATACACAAGTGTATATGAAAGGATGTTTTTAGCAACAATAGTGGAAGTGACTTAAATTTGCATCCATACAGTAGTAACTAAATAAACCAAGGACCCTCTATACACTGGACTACTATGCAACTGTTAATGTGGATGAGATTCCCCATTATGCCACATCTAAGTGATGCAAGCTTCGACAATTTGCCTTCTCTCTTTGGACTTAGTTTCCTCATGTGCAAATGAAAATAACAATCATATCTAACAAACTGATTATTGTGACTATAAAATGAGTTAATTTATGTCAAGTGCTGGGAAAAATTCCCAGCATATGCTGGATTTTATTATTTGTAGCACATTCTGAATTTCAGCTGCATTGCATAGGCAGTCACATGAACAATCTGATTGCAAAACAATATGTATATATGTATATTTATAATTATACACACATATAATGATTGTATACAAGATGAATATATATATATACATATACATTTTTGGATATGACATATGTAATAATATCCGTGCATTACTTTTAATTAAATTGAACAAGGTTATTTTAATTATAGAAACAATTCAAAGACATCTAAACAATCCAATAACATCTTCCAAATAAAGGAGAAAATTAAATTACATACACAAGACATGCCTAATATGCCTAATATTAACCAATAATTTAACAGAAAATATTTATTATTGGGTATTAGTCTATAGATTCAGGTACTATAATCAGATGTAAAATTTTTTAATTTTTGTATTGTTTACAATTTCCCACTAAATTTCTTAAAAGAAGTCAAAATAAAATATTTATATACTATATACTATATTATATTATTCCTTTCTATGAAGTTCAATAACAACCAAAACTATAATGATAGAAATCAGAGAGTAGTTGGCTGTCTCTGGAGTGAGTGAGGGAAATTGATTGAAAAGGGCCATGAGGAAATTTCTAAGATAATGGAAAGTTTTTATTTCTCATTTTGGTTGGTGGTTACAGAATTTTATAATTGCCACAGCTCTTGAAGATAAATATTTGAGTTCCATGTACTTTATTATATCTAAGTTTTATCTAAAAAATAAAGCTGAAGTTTGGAGGTACAGAAAATTGGACTAGTCTGGCAAACTACCAGATTCTTTTAAGAAATAGAATTGTGGGTATATAGTTATATTGTTGGATGGACTTTCATTTAAAAGTAAAAAGAAACAGTTAGTCCTTCTATTGTGATAGGGAAGTGCTCTTTTATGTTGCATAATCACTAATAATTAATTGCCTACTCCTAAGAGCTTTGATCAACCCTGCCATTTATTTCTGTGCTGAAATATCTAAAGTATTCTTTATAACCTCTATCCAACTCACTGTCTTATTCTTCACCCTCAGTGAAACAGAGTCAATAGCAGTACCAGAATAGTGCAGAAGTCAGAGGTGGTAAATACTTCTAGTTCCCCCAAGAGACAATAATGCTAAACTTATTTCTAACAACAGCAAGTTTGCAAGAACTCTGGGAGTTAATATTATCAGTGTGGCCCAAATTATGATCACAGTCATAATTTAGACAATGGAGTGTTGGCATGTTAAATAAGTTCTCTGGTATTAAGCAAACATCTTATAACCAGTAAGTAAAACAAATGAAATGAATGTAATATGTAAACATAGAATATAAAAGCCATGATGAATAACTATAATTCCATACTCTCATTGTCATATATTTTACTTTTATATATGTTAGAAGCAAATTGCTTTAAGAATTCAATTTTCTAAAAATTAAAGATAAATTTGCATGTGTGTATAAAAATAAAATTAAAAGGTCTTTTACATTTACCCATATTCTTACCCTACCTGGACCTTTTTATTGGTTTCTGCATATCTGGTTTTCCTATGGTATCAATTTCTGAATAACATCTCTTTGCATTCTGTATAATACATGTCTGATAGGATGAATTTGTTCTGCTTTAATATGGAATTCTACTTTGACGCTTTTGTATCTTTTCTTTCAGCACTTTAAAGATGTTGTGCCATTGTACCTGGGCCTCCATTACTTTTTATTGTAAGTTACCTACCATTTTACCTCTATCTAATATGTTTTTCCCCCTCTGGCTCTTTTTAAAACTTTATCTTTGTTTTTTAGCAGTTTGATTTTGACAAGACTTAAGTGTGGGGTTTTTTTGTATTGATGTTGCTTGGGGTTTTTTCCACTACCTCGGTCTCTTCAAATATGTCTTCTTGCCCATTTTCTCTCCCTCCTCCTTGTGGGATTTCAACTGCACAAATATTATGCCATTTAATGTATTTCCATGGAAATCAGGTGTTCTGTTCCCATTTTCTTTTCTTTTCTTTCCATTGGGTGACAGTTTAGCTATTCTCTGTTGACAGGTCTTCAAATTCATCAGTTCTTGCTTCTGCCATTACCCCTAACAAATTATTTCTGATATTGAATTTTTTTTCTAGATTTACATTTTGTTCACTTTTATAGTTTCCTCTAGTATTCTGAGACAATAGGACATTCACATCCAACCTCAGGGAATTATAAGGAAAAAAAATCAAGCATGCAAATTTATCTATTCCCAATCTCCTCCTTTTGTTTCATACCATGTCCCTTTTTCATACTCCGTGCTTGCCTTTGGGAATTTCGATTCATTTCTTTTTTTAGTATTTTTCTTCATGCTGACTTCCTCAATTAACTTGAATTTATAGTTTCTTTCCTTAAGCCAGCTATTCTTTCTATAAAGGCATGTGACTGACTCTTCAATTTGAGTCTGATGATAATTCTCTACTCTGTTAAAACCCCTCTCATCCCATAGCAATTTGTGTAAATAGATATTCAGCTGAGTTCCATTGAGAAAAGTTTTGTAAATTATATTTCAAATAATGCATGGTCCAATGGATATATCATATAAGTAGGTTATTATGATTAATCAGCAAATATTTTACCAATTATTTTTATTTGTTTGATTTTCCTCAAATCTATTCACCTAAAATAACTCAAAGAAATTCACTTGCTCTAGGAAATTTTTAGATGTCTTACTGTCACATTTTTTTATTTCCCTAAATTTCATAAATTTAATAGTTGAGCACTGATTGATTTCTAGATTAAGAAAATCTTTACAGTATTTTTGAGGTGATACAATATCTGATTCAAAACTACAGACTCAGGCACTCATTTCAATCATTTATAATTAAGTGTGGAATTGTCAAATTGAATATGAGAAGATGAAATCCTTTCCATTAAAGTTAAAATATAAGTATGCTGGAGAGTTCCCTTCACCATATGGAAAGCCCAGGTTCAAAAATACATTAGCAGGACATAGAGATTAAATTGCCTAATATTAGTACTGATGCCTAATTATGTGATATACTATATATCACATTTTAGAATGTAGAAAGTTGGATTCGATTAGGAGAGAAATTGCCGTATGATTTTATTCAATGAAACATCACAGTGAAATCTTAATCAAATTAAACACAGAAATTCAAATGTGCAGTTCTAACATATGCCCATTAGTACCCATTTTCAGGAAGCAAATGGTCCAGAATTATTTCAGATTTGAGAAACATTTGATAAAAATTTGAAATTTGTGTAAATCGCAGATGTCTCAGGGCACTGGTAACTATTAAAATGTGTGTTCGCATGTATGTGTGTCTAAGTGTCTTAACCACATTTAGCATTGAACTAATCAGAGAGCAGGAAGTCTAGTACAGTCACTACAGTATTTTTTTTTTAATTCCTCAGTTTTTAGAAGAGGGGAGAAAAACCCACAACACTATTTACTATGGGATATTTTTTAGATGAACAGTACTTTAATGATGACAAGCATAGATTTGTGGTAGATTATTTATTATCCAGGAAGTGTACTCTCAAGAAAAATAGAAGTTGCACAACATCAGGGTTTAAATTTTTGCCAAAAGCAACCAAATGTTGTGCTTATACAGAGCAAACCCTCCCCAAAGAACACACGACAAAGGCTGTCTGCCTTTATTAATGCACCTCACTCGTGAATCGCCAGTAGTGATGGATCACCCTCATTTAAGGAATGATGTGCTGGAAAAATGCATTATTTTCAAGAGTAAGAGAGTAGATTAATGCAAGTGTGTGCTGAAAGGAAATTCAAAACTCTCTCATGATATATGCTGATTTTCGGGTGTTCCCCATTTGCACGGTTGTTTAAGCAAGCACTCTAAATGGAAATGCACTTGACATTTTAGCAACTGGATGTGATCAAACAACATTAGAATTTAGCTTATTTCTCAGAAAATGATTAAACCAATTCTTTGCTCATTTCCTATGCTTGCAGGAGGGAAAAGGGGAATAAAAGACATATTAATAAAACAGACCCGCTAAATGAAAAACTGCCTGGAACCAATGTAAGGTTGATATCTTTTTTTTTTTCCTTTTCACTCCTTTCCTTCTGTCACAATAATCCTGAGCTGCATGCATCATCAGAAGAGAATTTTGATCACCTGTTAACAGCCCTTGGTAAAGAAATTCAGGATAAATATTTCATAAGGCAGCTTGAGACTGAGTTATGCTTTCCATTAATGTTTATGTCACAAGGACTTGTTAATACAGAAATTTTCTTAAACACTCTATAATAAATGATTTTGGCCTTGCAGTTCCTGGTAGTAGACAATTGAGCATTACATTCTGCTGGGTAGGTAAGAGAGAACACAATAGATGACTAAGTCTGCTGTATGAGCCCCAAGTGGTTGCTATAATACTAATTACAAGAGGAGAGCATGGTATACCAGGTGGCAACATATGAAACAGGGTGATGAGGGTGAAACAATTATTAAATCCATTTGGATCTTTTACCTACAAGAGGATTCCAGTTATTTTATTGAAAAGAAAATGGATCAATTACTGTATTAGTTATTTACTGCTGCATAATACATTATCACAAATTTAGCAACCTAAAACAACACGCACACGCACACACACACACCCCTTATATGTAATTGTTTTTATGGGTCAGGAATCCAGGCACTGTTTAATTGGGGCCTCTGCTCTTGGGTCTCTCGCAAGGCTGAAATCAAGGTGTTGGCAAGGGAAGGCATCTCCTCTGAGGTTATGGGGCAGGGTCCACATTGAAGCTCAGGTAGTTGTTGGCAGGATTCAGTTCCTTGCTGGCTGTGGACTGAAGGCTGCCGTAGTTCCTGGCCACGTGGGCCACTCTATCAGTCTGTTTACTTCATCAGAGCCAGACAAGGAGAGACCCAACAAAGAGAGTCTGTTAGAATATGGAAGTCACAGTCACATGTAATGTAGGACTGCAAGTGGCTTCCATTACCTTCCTGATATTCTGCTAGAAGGAAGCCATGGCTCTGGCCCACACCCAGAGGGGGTGAGTCTCAGGAGGCGGTGATCATTGAGGGCCATCTCAGAGACTTTCTGTCAAAATGACTAAGCCCTACAGTGTTCCCCCATTTTTTAATCCAGTTATGTCTAAATAACTTCATATCCCTGTAAATTTCTGTATAAATATTTCTGTGAGGGAGAATTTATAGACTTCAGGAATTCTAAGTGATGAGTTACTAAATCAGTCTGGCAGTCAGATAGCACATATATATTTTTAATCCGCTCCACTTCTTGCCAGCTCCATCACATGAGCTAATTTTTAGCCTTCTGAGCATGTTTTCTACATGGGAAATAGGGAAATGATGATTAGCCAATTTCACAGGTACGTTCTTGTAGTCACAAAACATTAACTGAAAATAAATGCTTTGAAACAAAATAAATTGATTATAATCATATATATAAATATATATGCTTAAGTATATATATATATATAAAGCACATATATATTTATGCTTAAGTAACCTAGATTTCCTTACATTTCACTAGTCTGATATCACGTATATAATAAGGGCTTGAATGTTAGTATTTTGATCCCAGAACTCAAAAGGTGACAATACTCCTTCCTGAAATTTCCCCTCTAAGTTTTTCTGCATCTATAAGAAATGTATCACACATTCTCATAAACATTCTTGCAGCTGCCAAATGCCATCCACAATTTCTTACCTTTTCTCCTGCCTTTTCTCTGGCGTCCCTCTGTGAGGTCCTATGGAAAGTGCCAGGCTCCCTGTCTTCTGTGGAAACAGTGTCCTGAAGACTTGGAAGTGGCAGACCTTTGAGCTGAGGTTTAAGTAAGGCCAGTACACCACACACTACCCACTCTGCTACTCTGAGGGCAGAGCAATTGAAAAATAGACACAAGGGCTGTATAAATAAAGAATAAAATACTCACTTTATTGCCAGAGGAAGTAGATTAGAAAATAATACTTAGGCTTGTGGCTGCAAGTGGATTTCCTAATACCTGCTGCCTGGGTTCAGATCTTGGGAAACTCCTTTGAAAAAGACAAGGTATGAAGGTTGCTTACACAGATAAACTGTACGTGGAAATTATAGTCTCATTCCGCTGAGCCGTGATAACAGGGACAGAAAGCAGGGGTGGGGGGGTGGGGGGGTGGAGGTGTCATGAGCTTCATGGACCAGTGGGTGTCAGGTTCTCCTTATCGCACCTCATCAGTCGGTCCTCCTTTGGTGGGCAGAAAGGACCAAAGGAAGGGGAAAGAAGCTGAGGGAAGAAGCAGAAGTGCTAGGAAAATGGAATAGGATACCCCTAACACCGTGCAGTTCTCCGAGGCAAATTTGGGGATTATTGTCATGTCTTTCCCCATAAAACATTGTTCAAAGATAGAATGTTGCAAGCATTGCTATTTCTGTACTGTTGAAGGATCAGAGAAGACAGTGGGTTAGACAGAAAGAAAGTAGCTTTGCCACCCATATATAAAATCAATAAAACATTACTGTTATACACTGTGATATTTACTCCCTGTGAAAGAGATTGGGCTGGAAATTGATAAAACTTAACTAAATGGCACCACACCACAGCAGCAGGAACAGCTCCTTTCTAATACAGGTTTGTTTCTGTGGATTATATTTATAAGGTAACCCACTTTGGTTAGCTGAAAGTCAGTGGTCCCAGTAAACTTAAAACCGGAAAATGGAGCTAACTGGAAATAATTTTCTTCTGGCATTATCTAAATTTTAAGCAACTTAATGTACCTCCCAAGAAGTGCTAAAGAACAAGCACTAAAGAAAAGTGAGAATTGGTTTGCAAAATATTTTCAGAATACCAGGTCTGAAACAGACAATGATAAAAAAATTATTTAATGTGAGCCTGTGTTTTAAACACTGTTAAAAAGAAAGTCAATTTCTACCTGCCACTACTGAATATGCACTGAATGCAAAACTGTTTAAAACCTACTTGAAGAAACAGGACGAATAAAAGGCTGTCTTGGTTTCTCCTTTCGTCTTCCTGTGACTTTTCAATTCTTAGTAAAGCAAAGTTTTTAGTTTTATTTATAGGACACAGTACTTAGCTGCATATCCACTGTGGAAATTGTAATTACTGTCTCTCTTCACTCTTGCTCTCCAAAGAATCTAAGTCTGAATTATGGCTCAGGAAATGTTCATAAAATTAGGCTTCTCTACTCTTCCAGTTACCCAGTTATGTCCAAAAGAACCAGCAGTGAAGGCTTAAGCCAGTACTTATTTTCCATCTCTCTTCAATAGTAACTTGGAGATATGGTGGTTGAAATGAAACTGAAATAAAAGATTAGGAATAAAATGTGCTCACTCAGCATTTTTTCTTGCCTGGGGTTGGGGGATAAATGCAATTCCGTCATTCAATTAGATCTTTGCCGGACTTGATATCTCTACATGTTAATGAATCGGGATTGCCAGATGCTAAGAATTTGTCATAATTTAGCTAATTTATTTTCTTGTAAGGGCCAGAGTCATGTGTTTCGTTAGGGTATTAAACAATCACAAGGAGTCCACAAAGCAGGAGGTAGAATTTGGTTGGCATTTTTCTCTAGTGCAGGGTGATCTTGCATTTAAGATTTAAAATGCATAATATTGTAGGTGTTGACTTACCCCCTGCAAATGCGGAGGAAAGTGCACGCCCATGACCAGAAAGGGGGCTAAAATGGTTTCCTGCTGTGCTTATAGCTCTGTCTTCACTGCCCATTATTCTTTGTAGATGGTTCTATTGGGTGTTTTGCTCCATAACTCTTTTGCTGAACAGTTCTTATCTCAAAAACAACTCAATCATCCGCCTGTCCATCACACATCATGATGGCTGTGTGTCACATTGTGTCACAACTAGGTGGAAAATTGGTGAATAAGATGTCTCACTTCTAACATAGAACTAAAACAAGAAACGAAATCTGTTTTGACCTTTCCCTAAAACTATTAATACTGATTCTAACAAGCCTCTACAATGGATGTTGCAGCAACTGAGGGTATTTATAATACTAGTATAACTCTTTAGATTGTAATTCTAATTTTAACCTCTTCCCCAAATAGCTGGCAGGGCTATTATGACAAGAGGATGATCATACATCAAGCAAATAAGTTGTTTTGTCTTGGACCTTCAGAGTTTTCACTTATTTCTCTTCATGCAAAATCATACCTTCCTAACACTGATGTAGGCCAGGACAGGGTAAGGACTGTATCAAGGATCATTTTTATAAAGTGAGTCATGATGTGTCTTTTTTATTGGATAAATATAAGTTGGAATTTAGAGGAGAATATTGAAAAGGGAAGGAGAAGATAACCAAAAATATGGCAAGTTTTACTTGTAAAATCCAAACAACAAAAACCCTGGTTCTCTTATTTTTAAACCAGATCATAAGTTAAGCAATTATATTTATGTGTTATATACTCTCTTTTGCAAAGCTTTATTTTCTGAAAAGCACTCAAATGAAGACCGGTCTATTAAAGAAGTATAGAACTTGTGACAATAGGCAGGATATGCGTGCCCACCTTCAAAATTCTTTTATTAACTCTTAATCACTGCTTTCCTATTTCAAGACAGTATTCTACTGGTACTACATGGAAATTTGCTGGATATACTGGACAATGTGCTCAGAACACATTGGATATGCTGGATGACGTACTCAAAGCAAGTTCTGATTAGTCATAGGCTTTGTAAGGTTATTTCTTTATTCAAAATTAAAATGATACTTTAATTGAAGTACATTTATAAATCCCTTACTACTTTGAATCTTGTTCTAGTTTGCTAGCTGCCGGAAGGCAATATACCAGAAACAGAATGACTTTAAAAATGGGGAATTTAATAAGTTGCTAGTTTACTAGGCTGAGAAAATGTCCCAATTAAAACAAGTCTATAGAAATGTCCAATTTGAGGCACTTGGGGAAAGTTATCTTGGTTCAAGAAGGTCGACGACGTTCCACATTTCTCTCTCAGCAGGAAGGGCACATGGCGAACGTGGCAGCCATCTGCTGGCTTTCTCGTGATTCTACCAAAATTAAAAAAAGGGATTCTCTCCAAAATGTTTCTTCTTTTAAAGGATTCCAGTAGGCAACTCCACTTTCAGTGGGTGGAGACACACCTCCATGGAAATCATCTAATCAAAAGTTACCACCCACAATTGGGTGGGTCATCTCTTCATGGAAACAATCAAAATGTTCCCACCCAGCAATACTGAATGAGGATTAAAGGGCATGGCTTTTCTGGGGTCCACCACAGACTCAGACTGGCACAAATCTTATAACTGATATTTCCTTTATTGTCACTAGGAACCTGAGAGCCCATGTTTAGAATCTAAAAGAGTCTTTAATATGTGTGATTTTAGGCTTACCTTATCATGACTTTATTGTGTATGTGTTTGCGTGTTCATGTATTCTTTTTCAATTTATTATTTTACAGTATGTATATACTTACAGATATATGTGTGTATATTTATATACATATACATACATATTTTATAATTTTTGTACTACTAGAAATGTGTATTGAGCTTGGGGGATGGGTAATTATTAATTAATTAATTAATAAGACAGGCACCAACAGTTTGACTCAAATCATTTTGCCATTTGGACTGTCTTTGTGCTACTGCCTTTGTTTGAAATCTCCTGATAGATGGTGCTGGTGCTTTATTTTTAGCCTGCTAAAAATGGGTCAGATTTCTTTCATTCTCTCTTTCATTCTTTCTTTCATTTCATGGATCTTGTTCTGTTTAATAGATTCTTTCAAAAGGTGGGATCACGCCCTTCATTTCCAATGAAGCTTTTTGTTAGGTTCAAGCCCAGTAATCACAAACAATGTAGAAGATAATGGCGTGTGATAGGCATAGTTTGCTCTTCTAAGGATTTCAGTTACACTTCAGTTTTTATGTTCAGCAAATTAGGACGCCTTTAAACCTCTCATCTGTGTATAAAAGTATGAAAGAAATAGAAAAGAATAGAGGCTGTAACCACAAAATTTGTGACAGAAATAAAGAGGACAAAGCAGCCTTGGTCAATGGAAGAAAGAGAAAGGCAGTTTTAATATTTTTATAGGAAAAAACCCTTCAGATTAAAATTTGCATACATATATTTCATACAGATAATTTAAAAGAATGTTTGACAGCAGTGATGTCATAATCAGACTGCAAGAAAGGGAATGTAATAATCTGATTATGCAGCCAATCCCCTGCCCCTCCCCATACTAGGGTCACTGTTGTTTAAAACCTCTCTGTCCTCCCTTCCCCAAAAGTCAAGTGGCTCCTTTTACTCTCCTTGTTGGAAATTTCTAAGCTCACTGCTGGCACCTGGGATGCTCTCACAGTCTCTTTGCCTACCGTCTCAGTTTGCCAGGGCTGATAAAACAAAATATCACAAACTGGTTGGCTTAACCAAGAGAAAGTTATTGCCTCATAGGTTGGAGGCTAGAAATCCAACAGGAAGGTATGAGCAAGCCACGTTTCCTCCAAAGTCTGTAGCATTCTGGGGGTGGCTTGCTGGCAATGAATCTCTGCATCCATCATGTGGTGATTTGTCTCTTTCTGTCTCCTCCCATGGCTTGTATTTGCATGTCCAAATTGTCTTTGCTTATAAGAACTCTAGTCAAACAGAATTAAGGCCCACCTTGATTCAGTTTGGACTCTTCTTAATAGGATCTTCAGAGATTCCATTTACAAATGCGTTCACACCCATAGGCTTGAGAGTTAGAATTTGAACATGTCTTTATAGAGGATATTATTCAATCTATTACAGCTACTAATAACATAGGATTTTATTGTTGTGTTTGTATTTCAACGTTCTAACTAAAGTTCTTTAACTTTTATCAACAGCAGAAAATTAATTTAATTTACTTTTACCACAAAGCCAGTTAGAAAATAACTGAAACAAAGAGGATTTTGGTTAATATAAGCTGTTTATTATTCTTTCCTCTGAAAAGCCAAAGAAAGATGGAGGAGGAGAAGGTCATGGACAAAAGCTGCTAGCCCATTTCCCAAGAGCTGAAACTTGGAGGTGAAAGTCTATCTGTCTTTAAACACTCTGCTGCTGGATGGTAGTGGCCACTGGGTTAGAAAATTAGGTACTCAGCACAGAGTGAAGATCTTACTGTCTTTACTTTCCTTTGAACACCCTAACTCCATATTTTTGTTCTTTAGGATTTAAGCTTATGCTCAACTATTTTAGTGAAAGTTTTCTCTACCACTGCCTTAGGTGTCTTCCAGAGATCAGTGTATTATAAAATTAAATGTATATACATCTATAAAGCTTAATATATGTACACATATGTATATGTAAATGTATTCTGTGTAACTTTTACACAGATAGGGATTTCCCTTCTTTCCTAGGGAACAGTTTTTCATGGTCCCACACACTGTATGTGACAGCCAACAATCCCTTGCCCCAAGCAGCCACTTGACTGCTCTCCCACAGTGTTCTGCAGGAGAGCCCTGTGAACTGCCATTTATACGCAGCATAAGTGCTGGGAAAACATGTCTCTCAGGCCACCAGATTGGACCCAGTCCCCCAGGTTGGGCCAGACATGCATTCTCCCAGGGTATGCACAAGGATTTCCTGCCAGTTTAGACTGTATTTTTCATTAATGTTAAGTTAAAAACTTATCTTTTTAATGCTTTGCTTGGTCTCACAGGTGCTCCCATCGCACTCTGTAGATACTTCAAGTATTGTATTTGGACATGGTATTGCATGTGTTTGTTTTTATCTTTCTTTCTTCACCTTGTCTATAATTTTCTTGCAGGTAAGAACTGATTCTAATTCATTTTTATGGTTCAGAATCAGAATCTAGTATTGTGTCTAGCAAAAAAGAGTTGCTGAAATGAATGAATGAGCACCTCTCCCCCAGGAAATGTATAGGATTTTGCCTACCTAGTTTATTTAAAATATCTTTCTTTGTTATTACTCAAGGCTATTCTTAAAATAGAATTGGTTTAGACAAAAGAATCAAAGCAAATATGACATTTTAGGACTACCACTGTTCTACAAGGTGCTATATGGCACTAATGAACTTCCAGTATAGCATCCACCTGAAATGTCAGCTCCATGAGAATAGGTATTTTGGCTTGTTTATATTGTTTCGCACATTGTGTATCTAAAGAGCCCCCCCCCCCCAAATCTAGGTTCATTGCTCCACAAGGCTTAATGCACAGACACACCAAATGGGCTGTGGAGAAACAAAGGTTTCTTTATGCTCTGGAAGGGCATGAGAATCTTCCCAAATCTGCCTCCCAGTAGTGATTTTTTGCATATCCTTTCTACACATTAGAGCCAAAGAAAGACAATCACCTTGGACAACAGTTATAGGTATCTGGCGAACTTCATTAGTTTCTTATCTCTGATATTTACTACTTCCTTTAGGATTTTCATCCTCTGAGATACCTGGGAAATGGCCCATCCAAGTTTGAGGGGATAGAAGAAAGGCTGTTCAGGTCTGGGTGCATACTTTACAAATTGCTCCTCTATGAGACTAAAACTTAAACACAGAGTGTATTAGTTAGGGTTCTCTAGAGAAGCAGAATCAACAGGGAACACTCACAAATACAAAATTTATAAAAGTGTCTCACGTGACCTTGGGAACACAGAGTCCAAAATCCGCAGGGCAGACTGTGACGCCAACGATTCTGATGGAGGGTCTGGATGAACTCCACAGGAGAGGTTCACCAGCTGAAGCAGGAAAAGAGCCTGTCTCTTCTGAATCCTCCTTAAAAGGCTTCCAATGATTAGCTTAAGCATCACTCATTGCAGAAGACACTCCCCTTTGGCTGATTACAAATGAAATCAGCTGTGGATACACCTGACGTGATCATGATTTAATTCTATGAAATGTCCTCATTGCAACAGACTTCCAGCACTTGCCCAACCAGACAAACAGGTACCACCACTTGGCCAAGCTGACACATGAACCTGGCCATGACACATAGCTTGCTTATAGTTTTTAAGTTCCATTTAAAATGCTAACCCTACATATCTTAAACAACTAAAGAAGACCTATCAAGTAATAGGCATTTAATATATGTTGAATAGACAAATGTATGTTACTGGGAAACAGTAACTAGGGTGAAATGTAATATTTTGTTTCCCAAATGTCTTGAAATTGGTTGTAGACTATTTTTAGAAAAATTTAAAAAGTGATAATTCTGTAGCAAACTTTTAACTTGGATTCTATAGTATCTATTGGGCTCAAAACAGAAGGTAATAGACTCATCTATCCATCCATTAATTTATTCATAAAATGCATTGTTCTAGATTTTCAGGATAAAGCACTGAACAAAACAGTCAAGGTCGCCTCTCATTGAGGTTATAGTTTAATGGGGTACAGCAGAAAATCAATATATATGTCAGGTTGAATGGTGCTGTGAAAAAAATCATAAAATAGGATAAGAAGATGGAGAATAATGTAGAGGGGTTGCCAAGAACACCAGATTTTTAGCACTCCTCATGAGAAGAGAGAAGAAATAGGGGGCCATGTCTACTCACTTATATCTTTATGTCATGCAATCCTTTACACTGCCAATTTATGACATCATAAATAAACTAATGAAAAGTATGCTTGATCCAATACCAAATCATCATTATTCTTAATATTTCAACCATTATCAGATTTTGTAACCTGGCCTAGCATAGATGAATGATGGTGTCCTTAATCAGATTTGTAAAGATAAAAGAGGAACATATTTGGTGGTTGGGGAGTTGTTAACTGACAAGAGATTTCCTGGGTCTGTAAGGCAAGTTTAAAACTTGTGTCTGGAATGCCAAAATGAAGTTTGGGTTTATCCATAGATACAGATGCCATTAGGAAGCATAGGAGATCCCAGGAAGAGGCTAGAATAAGAAAAATTCAACAATTGATGCTAGGGAGCATTATAATTCAAGCTAGAAATGCAGAAAGAACATCCAGAAAAAAGTAAACTATGGTGGAGTTGTCATTACTGCAGGGAAAGAAGGAGACAACGAATTTTGGGAACCAAGGAAGAAGATATTTACTGTTATAAAGAGGGTAACTGAGATAAGGAATGAAAACTCTTCCTTGGATTTAGCAACTGGGAAGTTATAATGTTAGCTATAATCACTTTGATAGTGGATGTAAAGAAATCAGACATCAATGAGCTAATTAAATGGTAGAAGAAGCACTGGAAGAGTAAGCATATAACACTTTCTGAAATGTTGGCTTTTAAGGGAAGGAGGGATTGGATGATGACTGGAAGAAAAAGTAAGGTCAAAGAAGATTTATTAAAAATGACAGAGGCTGTAGAGTGTTTATATGCTGATTAGGGAAACACATTTTTTAGTTTCTGAAATGCTGCCAAAATGTGATATACCATAACTGGAATGGCTTCAAAAAAGAGGAATTTAATAAGTTACAAGTTTTTACTATTCTAAGCCCATAAAAATGTACAAATTAAGACACCAACAAGGGATTACCTTCAATCAAGAAAGGCAGATGTGTCAGGAACACTTCTGTCAGCTGGGCAGTCACGTGGCTGGCATCTGCTGGTCCCTTGCCCCTTGGCTCCATTGCTTTCAGTCTCTGTTCCTGTGGGGGTTCCTCACTTTTCTTCTCTGGGGCTGGCTTTTGTCCCTTGGCTTCACTTGGCTCTCTCCAGGTTCTGGCTTGCTTAATATCTATTGGTGATATCTGCTGGGCTCCAGGCATCTCCAAACATCCATGTCTCTGTTCTCTGAAGCAGCTGTTCTCCAAGCTTTTACATCTGCTTTCTCTGAGGCTCTGAGGCTTCTGTTGTTTCTGTGGCTTCTGTCATATCTATCTCTCCTCAAAATGTTTCCTCTTTTAAAAGATATCAGGAAACTAATCAAGACCCACCTGGAATGGGTGGAGTTACATTTCCATCTAATTAAAAGTCACACTTACAATTAGGTGCATCACATCTCCACGGAGATAATCTAATCAAAAGTTTCTAACCTACAATTTTGAATCAGGATTAACAGAAATGCCTGCCCTCACAAGATTGAATCAGGATTAAAACATGGCTTTTCTGGGGTACATAATATTTTCAAACCAGCACAAACATCATAAGCAAGTCTTAAGTGGTATTGTTTCAACATACTATAGATGAAATACGCTATAAAATGAGGCATTAAAGAAAGCAGTTAGTTACATTATTTTAAGGTTTGAATTTGTCTTAGTGGTTTGGGTGGAAGGATATTAGTCCTGATGTTAATATTCTTGTTGGAAGAGTTGTTTAAGTGATGGAATACCAGATCTAGGCTATTAGAAATTGCAACCAGGATGATACTAATTAATTACAATTACCCCATTATCCTTATAAATCTCAGGAGGTTGAAAAGTGGGAAAATTATGTGGCACAGAGTGGGTGTTCCATAAATGTCAATTCCTTCTTTTCTGAATATTCTAAAGGATATATAAGAATATGAGACCCTCAAATGTGTGAAAGTTAGAGAGCTTGTTACCATCTCTAAGCAAACATGTCTCACATAAGACACTTTAGAAACTGGGCAGAGGAGATTTAACAAAGGCACATCAGTAATGCAGAGTCTGTTCATGTACCTTAATAAGGGAAAAGGCTTGAGGGAATCCAAGGCACAATGGCACATGATTTAGACAGCCTATCAAGAGTTTCTGAAATGCTGCCCTGAGTTCTTCTTAAATAGATACTATAAATGCTAGAGTCTCTGTAGAAAAAGAAATGCAAGGAATACATTTAGTGTTCTCAGAGACAAATGGAGCAGCCTGGCTTTGTGACTGATTTCAGCCTTATTCCTGTTTCAAGACAGATGTCACTAAATATGGGCCCATTTATTGTCAACAGTGAACTCCTATGATCATGCATGCATTTAAACCTACATATGTTTTCACTTCTCTTTACTTTTCAAACCTTTCTTTTCTTTCTGCTTTTCCAGAAAGCTTGGAAGAGTGAGCCTTTGTTGAAAGAATCTGGATTTCAAGTAATCCCTCTCTATCCTTTTTCAGTTCAATATTACTTTACTTTCTTCATCTCTCCTCTCTCAGCCCTCCTGATGACTTGCCTTATTTCACTTAACAAGTTTTGCCTTTTGTACCTTTCAGGCCATCCTCAGTAATTTCAAAGATTGTATAGAGGAATGATAAAAACAAAACAAAACACAACTGTTTTTTGAAGGATTCCAGTTGCCTTCATTAGGCCTAAAAAAGAAACAGTGGGAAAGTTAATTACCTGGAGCCCAAAACCCTATTTTCCCTTTAACAACTCAGTGCTGCGCTTTAAAGGCAATCAAATGGAGTGCTATTTGGCGAACAGTCAGGCTCTCTTGAAATGCTAAGTGTAATTACACTCTCCCTTGTCTGTCATTAAAGACAAGTTGTTTGTAAATGGTTAACATTTGAGTACTGAACTGCATCTTCGACTTTTATCATAATTATATTTTCAATATTGAACAAAATATTCTAAACTGAGAAATGAGGGCTTATTACTAGTGTAATTGCTTGATAATGAATTGCTGCTGCTCTTAAAATACTTCTACTATTATTTATTTTGCCTTGTCTTTCGGGTTTTTCCAGTTGCATTTCAAGTAATCTGAGAAGCCTTCTGTGAAAAGAAGCAACCATCCTGTGATGGTGGCTAATTTTGTTCCTAACTGGAGTTGTGAAGCAAAGAAAAAATTCTCAACCCTGTCCACTGATTGGAGAGAAACCTAGATGTCAATAGGTTTGTCATGCTCCCTGGTGGGAGATAAGGATGAATAAGGATGAATAAAGCATTTCTGACTTTTAGATGATGCTTTGAGACTGTGATATCATCAGATTCTCTCATGCTTGACAGCAATTTATTTCATTATATTGTAATCTAATTGTTTTAATGTGCAATATTCAATCACTAGTCACTCTACATTAAACCAAGAAGTCCAGACAAAAGAACACAACATTCTGGGGCCTGAAGTTGGAGCCATACCAATTCAGGATCTTCTGTGTCTTTCAATTGATAACTTTTCAAATTGACGCCTATGCCTATTGCATCTTAATTACTGGAGAATTGAAAACAAAATATTAAGATTATTTTTCCTGGTTATGAAATTTGGAGAATATTTCCAAGTAGTCATTAATGTCATTAAAACTGAATATTCCAAGGTGATATATATTAAAACTATTATATCAGTAGAACCCAAATACTTATCACTCCATTGTCAGTCAATAAAACTTCTATTTAATAATAAATAATAAAAATAATTTTCCTATCAGTTATTTACAATATGATAGAGAATGTGTTAACTCCTTCTATGTTTTGTCCATTTAATTTTCACAAGAAACCTATGAAATAGGTATTATTCTTTCACTTTTATAAATGAAGAAACTGAGGAATGACAGGCATGAACCATTATTTTCCCGGTATCTGTAGCTCTAGGTAGAAAAGCCAGAAATCAGACCACATTTGTCTGTCTCCAAAGCCAAGCTCTTTTGATACCAATCAAAATCAGTGAGTTTTCTGCCCCATGTGCAAAATAGCTAATCCATGACACCAGGGTTTCAAAGAGAGAAAGAGTTTATTGCTAGGTGTCAAGCAGGAGATCAGACAGCCTATCCAACTGAAAATGTGTCTCCCAGAACTGCAGTAACTATGATGGTTTTATAGTATCAAAAAAGGTGAGCAGGTTTTAGGATGATAAGCACAATGTCTCAAGATGCCAAGTGTTCTAATATGTGATATACCAGAAACAGAGTGGGTTTTAAAAGGGGCAATTTATTAAGTTGCAAATTTACACATATAAGGCCATGAAAATGTCCAAATTAAAGCAAGTCTTTAAAAATGTCCAAATTAAGGCACCATCAAGAGTTTACCTTCACTCAAGAAAGGCTGATGAAGTTCAGAGTTTCTCTCTCTCAACTGGAATGACACATGGCAAACATAGTAATGTCTCCTAGCTTTCTCTCCAGGCTTCGTGTTTCATGAAGTTTTCCTGGGATGCTTTCCTTCTTCATTTCCAAAGGTCTTTGGCTGTGTGGGCTGTAAAGTTTTTTTTTTTTTTTTTAATGTTTCCTCTTTTAAAGGATTCTAATAAACTAGTCAAGACTCACCTGGAATGGGTGGAGTCACATCTCCCTCTAATCAAAGGTTAGTACCCACAATAGAGTGTGCCATATCTCTGTGGAGATAATCTAATCAACTTTCCAACCTATGGTACTGAATAGGGATTGAAAGAAAGAGCTGCTTTCACAAGATGGATCAGGGTTAAAGCATGGCTTTTCTAGGGTACATAACCCTTTCAAACTGTCTCATCAAGGTTAGAGGAGACCTAATTATTGAGCATGTGCAGATTGATTGCATGCTCAGTCACAGAACACATAAGAAAATCGCAGCCTTAATATGATGATGGGTGTGATTTTTAGAATTATGAGGTGTAGGTCATTTACAGGTTAAAGTTGAAGCTACTGTGCATATCAGGCAGGTCCATTTTGGTTAGATCCAACTCCATCTACCAAGGTAGCCTTGGAAACAGGGTGGGTTAGTTCTGAGCTGAATCAAGGATCCTCATTAATATTCATTAGGGGCTGTCTTTAGTGCTCATAAAACTCTAAGTGGAAAACCAGATAAAGAGGTACAAATGAAGGTTTGTCATAAGGATTTTATAATTACAGAGGCACAAAATGAAAGCTATCTGATAATGCAATCATTAGCAGAGATCAAGACAACTGGATAACAGTTCAGAGATTTCTGCTATTTCCCTCATCTATTCTACTATAGCAGAATGTAAAAAAGAAATATCTATATAATGATTCAGTAATCATAATCATCCTCTAAATCCTAACTTTCTTGGTTATCCTTTCAAATAGACATTATTATCTAATCCTTTAAACATTATGTGCTTTCATTTTCCACTACTTAGGAATAGTATTATATATTTTATAAATACAGTATTGGAGGCTTCTAACAAACTGAGTGATTGTTAAGTAAACTGTCTTCATTACTAGCAAAGAGTCATCCTAACTGCATTATCTATATTTAAAATGAATGCCCTGAAATTATAAAGTCTAAGGGGTCTGCAGAGTATGGCCCAATTGCTAGAAGCCTGTTTTGTAAGCTAGATTTATTGGAATATAGCCACACCCATTCATCTATATCTTATATCTATGGCTGCTTCCACAATACAACTGCAACACTGAGTTGAACAGAGGTCCTGTGGTCTACAATGCCTAAAAAATTTACTATCTGACCATAAGGATAAGTTTGTTGACCCCTGGATAAGCTGAAAAATAATTGAGAAAAGCAACATGGATTTTCTACTACATTTTAGCACATTTTACAATGGATATGGAGTGTTTATGACAGGAGAGAACCATATTATCTGCTTATAAATACTCATCTAGGTGATGAAGTAATTATATAACCTTATTTACTGCCAAATTGCAAACCTTACCTCCTATAATGAGAGCCTAGATAGCTATTATTTCTTGTCCTAAATGAAATTAGTATATCATCATTATAAAATTTCTTTTTAACAAACGGGCCTAATTTAAATTCCAATTAGACATACATTGCATATGTTGCACAATCAATATTCAAAGAAATAATCTGGAAAATATTTGCAAGATTATATGTTAATTTCCTTAGTAAAAGAGATATTGTTTTAATTCTTTAAAAAAATTTGTACATAGTTTTATCATTTACTCATGGCTGTACAAACCTTCTATTATGTGAATATGTGTGAAAATCTTATGGATCTCATAATTATTTATAAAACCCTATACATGAGTGAGTATTTGCTTTTAATGCTGTCTACTTAGATTGTAGAAAGCAAAGTTATTTTTTACTAATAGTTATATTTATTAGTATTTCTTGTTATGATTCCTTCAATCATGTACACTCTTAAAAGTTCTTAACCTATCCTGTAATTTATCATTGGCTTATTGCACTCTTCTCCACCTTAACCACCAATACAACCATTAAATAATCAACAAGTGATGATACTGATGAAAATGTTTGGGGGTAGATTGAAAGATTGGTGAGAATATCAAGAGGCAATGAAAGAAAATAAGTAAAAGGTTCAGGGAAGTTGTGAGCAAAGAAATAGGTCAATGTAATATTATTTTCTTCATCTTTTTCTTTCTGTAATGTGGATTCTTAAAAGGACTGGTTTAATTATTTCACAAATTTCATAAATGCTTTTCCTTTCTTAATTAATTTCAGTGCTCATGAAATATGATAACAGTGCATTAAAAACATAAAGAAAACAGTCAAAACAAAAATGCTTCTATGAGCAACTTAAAAAGCACTTCAAATAAATAAAAAATAAAAAGCCTCAGCAAGGAAATAGAAAGTCTAGGTGAAGGAATAGAAGGCATAAAAAAAGAACCAAATAAAAATTTTTAGAACAGAAAAATACTGTATATGAAACAAAAAGCTCAATGATGGGCTCAACAGCAAAAAATGGTGGTGAGATAAAAGATGAATCAGTGAACTGGAAGATAGAAAATGGAAATTAGCCAATCTGAACAATGGAGAGAAAACAGACTGAGAAATCAGAACAGAGCCTCAGACATTATGGGAATATAACAAAAGATCTAACATTTGTGTCATTGTTGTTCTCTAAACATCCTGAAAGGAAATGATAGAAGATGAAACCTTGGAATATCGGGAAGGAAGAACATGGCAAGAAAATATGAATAAATGAAGTAAGTTTTTCCTCTTCTCCTGAGTCTTCTAAATTATGTTTGATGGTTGCAACAATTATAATACTGGATCATGTGGTTCTCATCATATGCAGAGGAAATATTTAAGACAGCTGTAAGTGGGGTAAAGGGACATAAATCAAGATAAGGTTTCTATGCTTCACTTGAACTAGAAAATATGACACTAGTAGACTGTGATAAGCAATGCAAATATAATGCAATCCTAGAAACTACAAAAAATGGTATGCAAAATGATACACTAAAAAACATCATGGATAAATCAAAATAGAACTTAAAAAATTCCACACAACTTCTCTAATCAAAAAAAATTAATTTTCAAGTAAGACACAGGGAGGCAGAAAAAAGAAAAGATAGACAAAAATAGAACAAAAATAAAATTAAAAAATGGTAGTCTTACATCTTAACATATCAATGATTATATTAATAGTAAGTGGTCTAATTACACTAATTAAAAGATAAAGATTAACAGGGTAATTAAAATACATTACCCAACTATACTATCTATAAGAAACTTACTTCAAATATAATGTAGCAGATTGAAAGTAAAATAATGGAAAAAGATATACCATGGAGACATTAAACAGAGAAAAGCAGAAATGGTTATTTTAATGTGAGATAAAGTAAACTTTAGAGCAAAGAAAATTACCAAAAACAAAAGGAATAATTATATAATTATAGCACAGTTAATCCACCAAGTAGAGAGCAATCCTAAATATGCCTGTACCAAAAAACAGAGCTGCAAATTATGTGAAGTAAAACTATAGAACTGAAATGAGAAAATACCAGATCCATGATTATAGTTAGCAACTTCAACACCCTCTCTCAGCAATTAACAGACCAGCTAGTCAAAATAATGGCATAGAACTCGATACTACCAGAAGCACAGAGTCTAATCATCCTTCAGAGAACACTCTCCCAACAACAGCAGAATGTGCATTATTTTCAAAGTAACCAAGACCATAACTCAAACCATAAAACAAACTCAAGAAATTTAAAAATTGAAATCAGAGTTTGTTTATTCTCTTACCACAGTGGAATCAACCCAGAATTCAATAACAGAAAAACAACAGGAAAATCTCCAAGCCTTTGGAAACTAAATAACATACTTCTAAATAATCCATACATCAAAGAAATTACAAGGGAAATAAAAATACATGGAACTGAAAGAAAATTAAAATATGGTTTATTAAAATTTTTGAGACAGCTTACACAGTGCTGGGAGAGAAATTTAAAGAACTGGATGTGTACATTTCAAAAGATGAAATGCCACAATAATCTTAGGTTCCACCTCAAAAGCTTAGAAAATGAAGAGCAAAACAAACTCAAAGCAAACAGAAGGAAAGAAACAATAAGATATGAGCAAAAATTAATGAAATTGAAAACAGAAATACAACAGAAAAAAACAATGATCCAAAACATGGTTCTCTGAAAAGAGCAATAAAGTCAATACACATCTACTAAGACTGACAAACAGGGAAGACACAAATTACCAAAATAAGGAAAGAAATGGAATATCAATACAGATTCTGAAGACATTGAAAGAATAATATGGGAATAATGTGGATAGATCTACAAACATAAATTTTTACAACTTACACAAAATTGGCCATTTCCTCAAAAAAAAAAAAAGTTACAACAAATCACCCAGTATGAAATAGATCTTTTAAATAACCTTATAACTATTAAGGAAATAGAATCCATAATTAAATCCTTCCCCAAAGTGCTCTCCATACCCAGATGGTTTCACTGGACAATTCTACCAAACTTTTAAGAAAAATTAACATCAATTCTGCACAACCTCTTCCAGAAAAAAAGGAAAGAAGGTAGTTTCTCAATTCCTTTTATCAATCTAGTGTTACTCGTTACTCTGATATCAAAACCAGAAAAGACAGTATTAAAAACAGAAATCTACAGGCCAACATCCCTCATGGACACAGATGTAAAAATCCCTAAAGCATATTTACAAATAATAGCTGGTAACACATGAAAGGAATTATACATCATGACTGTAGTTCTCAGGGTTCTCTAGGGAAACAAAACCAGGAGGAGATATCTGTAAAAATGAGATTTTATACAAGTGTCTCATGCAACCGTGGAGGTGCATGAATCTAAATTCTGTAGGGCAAGCTATGAGCTGGCAACTCCAATGAAGGCCTTTGATGAATTCCCTAGGAGAGGCTGACTGACTGAAGTGGAAAGATTCTCTCTTCTGACTTTTCCTTTAAAGCTTTCAACTGATTAGATTAAAGTCACTCATTCTGGAGGGCACTCCCTTTAGCAGACAGCAAATGCAATCAGCTATACATGCAATCAATGTGCTCTGAATCAGCATCCACTCTCTCGTGCTATTTCTCCCATAGCCAGGATTCACAGGTCCAGGAATCAAAGGGTGGAAATGAGAGTGGCACCACTCACTATCACCTCTAGTGAACCACTATACAAGTTTTTGCTTCCTGTCCCTGAAACTTTAAGCTCTGCTGGTCTTAGTTCCAGAAGGAGTACTCTTACCAGGAGACACAACAACTGTTCCATTGAGCTGGAAATTAAGACTGCCACTTTGAGCTTCTCATGCCTCTGAATCAACAGGGAAGGAAGGGGATTACTATACTGGCTTGGGGGATTGATCCTGACTATAAAGGGAAAATAGGACTGCAACTACACAATGGAGATAAAGAAGAGATTTTGTAGAATATAGGAGGCACCCTTAGGCTATTCTGTTATTACTACTGTTCCCTGTGATTAAAATCAGTGGGAAACTGTTACAACCCAATCTAGACAGTACTACCAATGGCCCAGAAACTTTAGGAATGAAGGTTTGAGTCACCCCACCAGGCAAAGAACTGCAGCCAGCTGATTTGCTTTCTACAATCTAAGTAGATAGCATTAAAAGCAAATACTCACTCATGTATAGGGTTTTATAAATAATTATGAGATCCATAAGATTTTCACACATATTCACATAATAGAAGGTTTGTACAGAACTGCAATGGCTGAGGGTAAAGGGAACATGGAATGGTTAGTAGAAGAAGGTAGTGATAAATATGAACTATATCATGTGACCAGTTACAGAAAATGACTGTGATGGTATGAGTATTTCCTCCTTATTTTGTTATGAGTATGTTTGTATTTGTTTATAAAGCAAATATCTCATGTTCTTCTTATCATATGACATGTTATATTGTTCATGTTATTGTATTTAAGTTATAGAATATCAAATTTAAAACTGAATGTTACCTAAGGACTTGCATCTTATTGTGGAGCGATTTAGTGTATTTCCAGATTTATTTTGCACAGTTTTGTATTGTTAGACAAAGCATATGTCTTTATTGTATTCTATTTAGAGATTAAATATGGTTTAACTATGTGATGTGTTATAGTTGCCACATTGACAAGAAATGGACTGTGATGATTAGGTTCATGTGCCAGCTTGGCCAGGTGATGGTTCCTGGTCAGGTCAGCACTGATCTATCCATTACTGCAAGCATATTAGAAGGCTGGCTTATTAAATCATGAGTTAGTTAGTTGCATCTGTGGCTGAATACATTGTGTCTTCCACAAAAGAGAGAATTCAATCAGTTGGATTTGATCCAATCAGTTTAAGACTTTTAAGAGAAAAGGGAGAATTTTTACTTCTTCTTCAGCCAGCCAGCCTCTCTTGTGGAGTTCATTGAGACACTTCATCAGTGTTGCTAGTTTCTTGACCTGCCCTACTGATTTTGGACTCTTGCATTCCCGTGGTTGTGTGTGAGACTTTTATAAATCTCATATTTGCTGATATCTCCTTTTGGTTCTTTTTCTCTAGAGAACCCTGACTTAATACAAGTGTCAAAACACTGTCATTCAGAGCCATCTCATATAAGCATACAATTAGTAGAATCAAGAGGTTTTGCATATCTCTATTGTTAACTCATGCCATGGACTGTCAGTGTCATCTTGATTATTGGAAATAGAGTCATTAGTGTCTTTGAATGTAATCAGAGCAGGAAACCAGTTGCCAAAACCAATTTTGAAGATTTTATTTATCAAGGACCACTACCAGTACTAAAGCTTCAATAGTCAAGGCTCTCTAGGGAAACAGAATCAACAGAAGATATCAGTAAATATGAGATTTTAGAAAAAAGTCTCATGCAACTGTGGGATGCATGAATTCAATTTCCATAGGGCAGACCATGAGTCAGCAACTCCAGTGAAGGTCTCCGATAAATTCCCCAGGGAAAGCTGGCTGGCTGAATGGAGAGAGAGATTCTATCTTCTGACTACTCTTGTAAAACCTTCAATTGATTAGATTAAATGTCATTTATTGCAGAGCGCATTTGCCTTAGCCAACTGCAGATGTAATCAACCATAGATGCAATCAACATGCTGATGATTTAAGTCCAGGCACTGTCCTCACAGCAACAGATAAGCCAGCGCTTCCTTGATCAGTCAAATGAATACCGTCACTTCGTTAAGTTGACACATGAACTTAACAATCACAATGACTAGTTGAGGTTTATTTTCAGTGATGTAATGCTAATTTAATATTTGAAAATTAATCGATGAAATCCATCATGTTAATAATCCAAAGAAGAAAAATCACATATCTTATCAATGAGGCAAAAAAAAGTAGATGACAATATTCAATGCACATTCATAACAAAAACTCTCAGAAAAGTGGGAATATAGGAACATTTTTTCAACTTGATAAGTACCATCTACAAAAAAAGCTACAGCTAATCTTATACTTAATGGTGAAGCACAGAATGCTTTTTCTTTAACATCAAGAACAAGGTACGGGTGCCTGGGTGGTTCAGTCATAGGATGGTCACCTTCCATGCAGGAGACCCGTTTGGATTACTGGATCACGCACCCCCCCTTCCTTAAAAAAAAAAAAAGACAAGGCATGATGTCTGCTCTCACCACTCTTATTTGACATGGTGCAGAAAGTTCTAGTCAGTGCAATAAGGCAATGACATAAAATAAAGTAATAAATATTGTAAAGAATGAAATAAAACAGTCTCCATTTTCAGATGCCATAATTGTGTGTGTAGAAAATCCCTAGAAATCCATCAAATAACTCCACAGAATCCACAAAATAAATCCACAAAATAATGAATGAGTTCACTAAGGTTGCAGGACACAAGACAAACATACAAAAGTTATTGTGCTTCTATATACCAGCAATGAACACATTGACAGAAAAAATTTAAATACAGTAACAATTGCTCAAAAATAAATATTTAGTTGTAAATTAAATTATGTAAAACTACATAATGCCAATGAAAGAAACCAAAGAAAATCTAAATAAGCAGAGAAATATAAGATGTTCATCGATTAGAAGACCCAACACAGTAAGATATCAGTTCTCCCCAAGATAATTAATAAGTTTGATGCAATTTCAATCAAAATCTCAGCAAGGTATTTTATATATGCAAAATAGTTCTAAAATTTATGTGGAAAAGCAAAGGAACTAGAAAAAAACATTTGAAAAAGAATAAAGTTGAAGGAATCAGTCTACCTGATTTCAAGACTTACTATATAGATACAGTAATCATGATTGTACACGATTTTTTTGTAAACCCACAACTTCTCTATTAAACAAAATTAAAAACCTGATTGCATTGTATTCATGGAGGGATAGACACATAGACCAATGGCATAGAACAGAACACCTAGAAATAGGTGCAAAAGTAATTCAATGGAAGAAAGATTGTCTTTTCAATAAATGGTGCTGAAGCAATTGGACATTCATAGGCAAAACAAAAACAAAATAAAAGAAAACAAAAAAAACCTTCAATCTATCTCTCATATCTTCTGCAAAAATTAATTTACAACTGATCATGGATTTAAATGATAAATGTAAAACTATAATATTTTTAGAAAAACATAGGAAAAAATCTTTGGGATTTAGGACTTAGTAAAGAGTTCTTAGATTTGACACTAAAAGCTAATTTTGTTAGGAAAAATTGATAAATTCAATTTTATCAAAATTAAAAACTTTTGCTCTGCAAAATACTGTTAAGGGGATGAAAATACAAGTTACACTCTAGGAAAAACATTTGCAAACACTCAACAAATAACTAACTCTAGAATACATAAATAACACTCAAATCTCAGCAGTAAAACAACAACAAAAAAATTCAATAAGAAAATAGACAAAAGACCTGAAGAGACGTTTCACCAAACAGGATATACAGATAGCAAATAAACACATGAAAAGATGTCTGACATTATTAGCCATTACAAAATGAAAACTACAGCAATTAACAACACAACAAGCTATCACTACATATATATCAGGATGGCGGAAGTAAAAAAATAGTGAAAACACAAAATGCTGGCAAGGATGTGTAGAAACTGGATAAGTGAAACATTGCTGGTAGAAATGCAAAATAGTACAACCAGTTTGTATTAATAATAGGAACCAGTTTGGCAGCTTCTCAATAAATTAAACATGCATCTACCATACAATCAAGTAATTGCACTCCTGACCATTTATCCCAGAGAAATGAATACTTAAGTTTGTACAAAAACTTTTATACGAATGCTGATAGTAGCAGAATTCATAATAGCCCCAAACCAGAAACAATCCTAATGCCCTTTAACAGGTGAATGGTTTAACTGTGGCATAAGTAGACCATAAAGAATACTATTCAGTTATAAAAAGAATTGACCTATTGACATACACAATAATCTAGATGAATTTTTCAGAGAATTAGGCTGAGTGATAAAAACCAGTCCCCAAGTTTCCATATTGTATTATTCCAGTTATATAACATTCTTCAAATGACAAATTTAGAAAAATGGAGGACAGATAAATGGTTGCCAGAGGATAAGGAGGTGGTGGGGTGGGTAAGAATCTAGGGGCTGGACATAGAAGGACAACAGAGGGGATCTTTGTTGTTATGGAAATGTCTTGTATCTTGATTGTATCAATGTTAAAATCCTTTTGTAATATAGAACCACAGTTTGGCAATATATTGCCACTGGGGGGAAATGGGGTAGATTATCTACACTGTGGGTTAGATATACTGTGAGTAGAGTAGATGATATAATCTGAGAGGGCTTCATGAGATAGGCAGGATTTCCTTAATAATAGTGTATGTGTTGGCATTTTATAAAGCTAATTGACTGATGCTTTTGAGAAAATCTGGATTGTGCTGAAATTCTTTTATAATGGTAATATTTGATAATTTCCACTCATAGCAACACGTAACAAGTAACACATGGTAATGTGTTAGAATTCTCCTAGTTTTTTCTCTTTTCTTTCTTTTTTTTTTTCATGGGGAGGTGAGAATTCTGCTACCAAGCCACCATTGCACTGCCCTCCTTCTAGTTCTTGGAGTAGAAATACTGGAAGTCTCTTCCTTTGTACACTTTCCTGGTAGATTTATTGTCCAAAAGCCATTTTAGCGGCCATGTAGCATTTTGACTTCATGAAAATCACTTTGGGTCTTAAAGCCACATCTTTAATTTTTAGTGAACCATTCAGGCAGTAGAAAAATAAACTCTTATTTATTGTTGCTAGTGTAAAGTAATATGCTAGGTCTAGGCACGATTAGGAATTTAGCAATAGTACATTAAAACACAGATAGCTTGTTTATTTTATTTTTCTTCCACTGCATTAAATAGTTTAGAATTTTATTTTGATTAAATATTTAAGCATTGAATCATGTCAGAAAACTCCAACTTTACCAGATCATTGTAGCAGAACAGCAATGGCCATTAGAAGTTGCCACATCCAGGAACACTTAAGGTACCCCCTGGCTTTTCTCTGACATGTTTCATTTTTGGGGGTGCCTTTGAAACTTCTAATATGGGCACTTCTAATGTGGATAGCACAACTATCACAGCTGGTATGCATTGCAAACACACATGCCACCTTTTTGTCTATTTTTTTCAAGAAGGTGAATTCATAACAGAAAGCTTATATAAAACTGGTCATAAAAATACTTCTGAACCACGCACATTTTAAAAATCATTGCTAGTAGCAGATGTAATTGGTTATTAGTGAGTACCGGGAACTTAATACTAGAAATAAGAATTAGATATTACTCAAATATGAGAATTTTTTTTTCCTGGTATATACCAAGGACTCTGATATATAAGTGCCTGGTAAATATGTACTGAATGAATGAAAAAATTGCTATTATTCTTTATATTTCTATAGAGTTGATCAAGTACTTGATATTAGAAGTAGAATTTAGGCTTCTTTCTCCCCCCTTCACCAGTCCTACTCTCAGTCACTTGGTCTTGGTTTTCCATTTTAAGGTAACATTTAAACTAATCCTTCCATACGTAGCATCTTATATAACTTAAGACAGTTCTATTTCCCATAGATATCATCTCTAATTTTTTCATATGTAACTCAGTAAAAGCAGTGTTGGTGCTACAAAGCATTATTACAAAAATGCCTGACATATAGTAGATGCTGAATAATTTAAAGGATGAATTTTAGATAAATAATATTTCCAATACAATGTATACTATATACAATATGGTATATGTTCAGTATCTCAAATACTGCATTTTCAAATCTCCATCCACCTCTTTTTTTCTCTATTTTCATATTTCTCTTAAAGAATAGTATATAGAATTTAAGGAATATCAATGTACCTCAACTGATGCAATTAGATCACATTAGCTCTTGGATAAACACGTTATATTGTTAGATTAATTATACTTCCTTATTCGCAAGTTATCTTCTGAATATCGTGCCCATTTCCAAATACATATGCATAAATGAAATGTTCAGAGGATATACCTTCATGCAATTTTGCCATACTTATCTCTCCCAGACTTTTTGAGGCAAGTGCACATTTGAGTGTCTTTGAAATTTCTGGGAAAAAAAGTTAAATGTGAGTGATGTTTTTGCTGGTGATATAAATCTAACCTTAAAATGCCACAGGAAACTTTTAAAATTGTGTCCGCATCCCCTATTTGACTTGCATAGTCTAACATTTTGCTTTTAAGTTTCTAAGGATTGTTGCGTAATTTAGCATACAAATATTTAATTAGTGTAATTTATGTTTTGTTACCCCTGGAGTGGGTCTGATAGAAACTGAATGTTTCTTGATTTTAAGCATATACCAAAATCGTAACGCTTTTGTTAATATATCATGTTTTTCTTGCTAATAAACATGGTTTAAACAAGCTAGGAAATTGAAAGAATACCCTTTTGGTACATTTGTGCTGGACAAGCATTCTATATTTTAATTGTTGATTTCCATTCTCAGTGCTGGTTCATCTGTACCATCAGTCTTCAAACTGGCTTCCCATCATGCATGGGTTTTCTGTGTGTAGGCCACAAAAAACTGGGAAATAGATGCATTCAGGATGAGTACACATGAAGGAGCATGGGAAAAGAGGCTAATCCATCACTCATATTTGCATAGCCCTATTCTCAAATACATTGCAAACAGAATATGTTAAGAGAGAATGGTGAGGTATTGGTAATTATGCCTAGGCAGTGGCCATAAACAGAAATCACCCCAGCGGTACCTCCATATGTGGTCTTGCCCTTACACTGCTCGGTAACTCAGAGAAATTATTGAACCAAGTTTCAGTTTTTGGTTTAATGCTTTCCTTGATTTCACTTTTTTTGTTCTTGCCTTTCCTACTGCCTGCAATTTTTTTTTTTCTGTCAGATCCTCAGATGGCCGACTCTTTCTCATCATTTAAATAGTTCAGTTTTAGAGAACCTTTTCCTATTCCACCTTATTATATGCTACCCCCTCCACTGCCCATCCACACCAGTATATTCTTGCACTGTTGTCTTTTCTTCATAATTATAATCATGATCTGAAATTATCTTATTTGTTTACTTATTGTCTGTCTCTTCCATTTAAATGTAAACGCCACAAGAAAAGTTCTTTTCTAATTGTCTTGCATGCTACCAAATCTTTAGCACTTACAATAAATTCTGGCTCAATAAAAATGTGTTGAGTTCATGAACAAACAGCAAACCAGCATTATCAGGTTAGATTGATGTTTAGATATGGGAGTAGAAATGAATGAAAAATAACTTGAATTTTATGTGCTGATTTCTTGAGGTTCCTATGTTATAATTTTATGCTTCAGAAAATGTAAAACTTGATTCTATATTAACTTTATTGAAGAGGTATGAGCTCATATGAATAAAGGATACAGCTTGTAGTTTATGGTGCAACATCCTAATTTCTATATTAAATATGTTCAGATTAGAATTCACTTTAGGTTCTTAGCTTATTTTATCACAGTGGAAATCATCACAGAAATTATTTATGAGGATTTTCAAAGAATGGATTCTTTCCACATGAAGTTTGTTACAATGAATGAATGAAAATCATTATGTCTTGTTAGGGAGCGATAGAAACAGCCAAGTACACCCTGTACCAAGGGGGAGATTTAACTCTATCTTTGGAAACATCAAGATGTTTCTCTGTCAACTTTATCAACATGCAATTACCCCTGTAACTCGTCTATCATCTGCTATTAGGGGGAGACAACATGGAATTCCACGTGGCAGATCACTCTCCTTTCTTCTTGAGCATGGTGCATAAATAAATCTACAGAACTGTCCTACTATATCAATATTAACCGCATAAAACTTACTCGACAAGCACATCAGAGACTATTGATATAAGGGGGGAAACTTCTCTGCGTTTGCTGCTTTGTGAATTAACGAGCGTATTAGAGAGAATAAACTCACAAAATTACTCCTATGAGTTGGACGTGAAAATGGCTGTTCTTCAATTGAAACATTTTTCCTGGGCTACAGGACTCTTAAAACATCGGTAACAGAAATATTTACTGGAAATAAACTTCATTTTCTATATGACATAATCGTCTAGCTTAGTCTCAGTCCAATGACACAGTTAGAACTCTGCATGACAAAGGAGGCACCATTCCACACCTGAGGGACACTGAAAGGACAACTTGCTTAAAAACCTCCTAGCCAACCTTCCTTCTCAGTGTTTTTTTTTCTGCTTTGTTCCTGGTGTATTCCCTTCAGTTACAGGTATATTCACAATTTTTGTCTTTGATAAAATACTGTTCTTTCTTCATCTTTCTCCCTTGCATTATTCTTCTCACCCTTACGTCTTTTCTGTGCTATTAATAAAAGTATTTTAAGGGCGGCTGCCGTGCTGGAGGTCTGGAGTTCGATCCCTGGTGCCTCCTGCCCATATGCAAATTAAAAAAAAAAAAAAGTATTTTAAGTTGCAATTCTTCAGTGAACCCCTGGTGGTATCTTTGTAAACAGCACTTTAAAGGTTATTGATAGATCTTGGTTAAATGTTATTAAGTCTTTAGGGAAAGTAACAAGGTTACTCACTGATACTGAGTGAGAATTCTTAAAATCTGATGAAATTTCCAATAACAACTAATAGGGGGGAACTGCTGATTTTTTCTCCTGATTCCTTGCAAGACGACTGCTAGCTCCATCTCTCAAAAGGAAAGCCAGAGATAGAAAAGAGCCATGACATTGATGGATACCAAAACTAACAAAAATGGCAAGAAGCTTCTCATGAGAGAGAAGTCATTTATGGTCTCATCTGCAATGGAGGCACTAGGAGCTGAGGGCAGAGGAGAACTAGATGCCACCGATTAGTTGTGCCTTTTACTCTTCCCCCATTTATCTCAGAAGAATACATTTCTCTATCTACACCATTGTTGGATGGAAAATCCAGTGGCACAGAACCAGCCAGACGTGGCAGGATATCAGTTCAGTGTTATAGTCTAGCTCATGTGGAGAACAGATAATATCTGGAGAAGATAAGTGATATAGCCCCTGAGAATTTTGTTCTCCCTACACTTTGTTTAAATGATTTCAACTGAGAGAAACAGCTCAGGATAAGAACAGTTCTTGTTCCTTTCTTTCCAGGAATCAAGAAAGATGTACTGGAAACATATCAATTCAAAGAAAAGCTATTAAATTTAAATTTAAACAGAATAAAATCTGAAAGAAGACCTTCATACTGGTAAAGGTTTGGGAATTTTTGCTTGTAAGTGTGAGGTGAGGGAGGGGAAAGGACAGAAATGGGTGAGCAGACTGTGATGGCAGAGGCCCTCCTTCCTGACGTGTGTCCCACATATCCACACCCTGCATCATCTTACGGATAAATCTCTGTCCCACGTTTGCCTCTTCCCCTATTATTGATAATAACTAATCCATGTAGCTGATTCATCCAGAAGAATGCAATGAATGGGTAAAATATATTGTATCCACACAATGGAATATTATTCATCAATAAAAGGAAACGAAGTACTGATATTTGCCACAGTATAAACAAGTCTTAAAAATGTTATGCAAAGTGAAAGAAAACAATTATAGAAGAACACATATTGCATGATTTCATTTATATGAAAAATCCAGAAAAGGCAAATCTGTAGAGACAGACAGTAGATCAGTGGTTATCCAGGGCTGAGGTGGTTGGGGGGAAATAGGGTATGACTGCTGAAGGATATGGGCATTCTTTTATGGGGTGACTAAATGTTCTAAAATTGATTGAGGTGCTGGCTATAAACCATTGTGAATATATCAAAAATTCATTGAATTTTGCACCTTAAGAGAGTGAATGGTAAAGTATATGCATAATACCTGAATAAAGTTGATATTAAAAAAAAAAA
>PVIY010014195.1:0-57086 GCA_004026745.1 Myrmecophaga tridactyla | reverse complement strand
GCTTAGATTCCACAGGCAGATGGAGCTATTAGCTGTGTTTTCCCTCCCCAGTGCCGGGCCTGCAACCTGTAATTTTAGGGCTCTTGGATGGTTATATAAACACCACGGTTAAGTATAGGCTGCCCCAGCCCCACTGCAGGGACCTGAAATTCCACTTTGGAGGGTGTGGCATTCAAATCAAACCAGGCACCTGGCAGTGGGGGCAGGACTCAGCTCTCTGCAGGAGAGCTTGATGCAGGGTTGAAGGCTCAACATGCCAGGAAGGCTCTGTCACACCTGCCAGAACTCATGTCTGCCCACCCAGGGCCCATGATGCATTTGTACCTTTTCTGATTACAAATTGAACATTCATGTGAATACTTTTTTAAAGTTCTGCACCAAACTTTTTTTTTTTGGAAAGTTATTTTAGGACTACATTTTATTGTTCGCTGTTTTGGAAAAAACACTTTCACCTTTGCATTCCCGGAAGTGCCCGACCACAAAATTGGCCCCTCTTCATATATAGGCTCCGTATTAAGCCTAAGTTTGAATCCCAGTTCCACTGTAAGTCACTGGACAAGTTGGTTATCCTCCCTGTGTCTCAGTCCTCTCCTCTGTGAAATGGGAGTAATAAATAGTACCCATTTTGTAAAATGCTTGAGATAATTAAATTAGTTAATATATTTGATGCGCTGTGAACAGGCACTAACCATTCAATATAATCGTAATGCTAATATTGAGCGCTAGCAAGTGTTGCACTTGCTGTGGGCCAGGCGCTGTTCTACCTAAAATAGCTCACTCAGACCTCCCACAACCCTCACCGTGCTGGACAGCCTGAGGGTTCCTGGAGAAGTCAAGGCCTCAACCAAGGGCTGGCGCCGTGAGGGTTCTTGACTCAGTTGCAGGAAAGAACTCAAGGACTGGTCAGTGTGTACAGACAAATAGTTTAATAAGCTTAATGCTGGAGAGCCTGGGAGTTCTAGGCTGGATGTCGCAGAGTTCTGGGAAGTCACCGCTGGATGCTGAGAGCCCTGAGAGGAGAGGCCCGGGAAGTCTCTGTGAAGTCGAGACTTGGACCAGGGGCTGACACCATGAAAGTTCTTGACTCAGCCGCAGGAAAGAACCTGAGGATCAGTCAGTGTGTCCAGCCAAAGAATCCAAGGACTAGCCAGAGTGGACATCCCCAAAAGTTTAACGTGTTGAGGAAGTACGCGCTCAAGGAAGACGAGTACCAGCATTCTCTAAAGGAGGTGAAGCCCTCTGAGGTCAGGATCCTTGCATTAGGAGGACAAGGGGGGGGGGCCCTTCCCCTCTGGCTATGGTAATAAGGGATTGATGAGCTGCATTTTTCATTGATTCTTTTCAGGTGCCCATCTGAGGGAGGTCTAGGTTACCGGGGCTAGGTGGGTGATGGGTCTTAGGGTCATTTCTCCCTCTCTCCTCCCCTGTTTAACCTGCCGCGCTGTGACTTAAGTGCTTTTATTATCCCCATTTCTGTGAGGAAATTGAAATGCAGAGAAGTCTACTCATTGCATGGTAAGTATTATTGGGTCTCTGCTGGAGCTCCTGTAAACCTGGTTGTATAGTGTTCTGATTTTTGGTTTACTTGCTAGGTTCTCCCCACTGTGTCCATGGGCTCCTCAAAGGTGGGGACTCCAGCTGTCTCATTCCACTTGATACACCTCATGCCAGGCATGCAGTAGGTGCTCAATAAATAATTTTGAATAAATTGGAACTAGCTTATTGAGAATGCTCAATTTTGCTTATAAAGATGAAAGGTTTATTATTAGTTTTTCAGTATTAGCTCCCAGCCATATTATATAGTACTGCCCTTCTGGGGTCTTCATTGGCAAATTCATTTTCAGCTCCTGTTGGTTGTTAGAGGTTTCATGTTAGTTTTTGAGCCATACTCTGGCTTATTTATTTAATATTTTTTATTATGAAATATATATACAAAAAAGTGACACATTTCAAAGTACATTTTAAACTAGTTTTAGCCCAAATTTCAAAGTATGGTGTGGGTTACGTACGGCTTCCACCATTTCAGCAGGTACTTGCTCTTAGCTGCTCTAAGATCCTGGAGACTAAAAAGAAATATCAGTATACTCATTCGGTGGTCATACTCATTTGTTAAATCCTATCTTCTCAGTTATAATTCTTCCTTCTCCTTTGATCCTTCTCCCAATCTTTAGGGATATTTGGGCAATGACCACTCTAACGTCCTCATGTTGAAAAGGGGTGTCGACATTATGGGGGAGGAGGATGGAACTGTTTGATACTCTTGGAGAGCTGGTAACTCTGGGTTTCAGGGTTTTTCTGGTCTAGAAGTCATCTGGAGGTTTTAGGTTTCTGAAAAAATAAACTTAGTGAGTGAGATTTTATCGAGTCCCAGATAGAGCCGTGGATATTCCTTAGGGTTTACAGGACTATTGTTGGTTGAACCCTGGTTTAGTAAAATAATTATCTTCTCTCTCAGATTTGATCCTTACGTCTTCTCTCCTCTCCTTCGCAGCGCAGGGGGAGGCTGTGGCTGCTGGTCGCTCATCATCGTCCCTCTTCCTGGGGCTTAGGCAGGGAGGGTTTGGGGTTGGCACTGGGGTCCCCTTACTAAGCTCTCCGGGGCGATGTTTCTATCCTCTCCTGGGTTGTTGCTGCCTGTTCTCTGTAGGGCATGTGTCCAAAGTTGGCTCTCCCATTGTGTGTGTGAGCAAGTCCTTTGGGAGTCCCTCCTTACACATTTCCCTGACCTGAGATCAGGCTCCAGCTCAATGTCGTCCCCTCATCCTGCTTCAGTCGCCACCCCCTTCAGTGGCCCATTCCGCAGCCTCACTACTGGGGTCACTGGCCTGGGGACCAGCCGTTAATGAGATGGCCCGAGCCCAGCTACCAAGGTGCCCCTTCGCCCCATGGGAAACTCCCACACCATGGGGGCAGAGCAAGCTTCACTTCCCTCCTCCCAGGCCCTCATCTCTCTCCAGGTCTCCCTTGCCCTGCCCCAGGAAACATCTGCAGGTCTACTGGCCAAGCAGCTTTCCTTGGGGAATGCAGTGCCAGTCTTCCACCTTGCTGGAAGGCCTGGCTTAATGTGTGACTCTCCGGGAGGCCCCAGTGCAGCTTAGGGCCGGGGATAAGCTCTTTCCATGAACGTTGCCTTCCCTTCCTGTCTTCCCTCCCCTCTCCTCACTTCTCCTTTTGTGATTTAGGGAATGGAGGGGGTAGGGTAGACTCGGCCCCTCTCGCTAATCCCTGCAGAGTGGAGGCTGGCCCCAGTGGTTGAATTTAGAATGCCAGGATACTTAGTGCCATTTGCGTTCTCCTTTGAATTTTAACCAAAATTCTGGGATGATAAGACAAACCCTACTCAACATCCTGTTACTGTAATTAGCAAATTACAGATAGTAGTCTCCATTAAGTTTTTTGGAAGATCATCAACATTTTTAGGTTTCAGTTGTCTGATCTGTGAATAGGGGCTATGCTTGTAGGAAGGTGAAAGTTGCTGAATTGTCTCCTCTTGATGACAATGTCAGTCCTAATGTATTTGAGTCTATGGAGTTCCTGTTTCCAAGGTTGTCTGAATTCAAGCTGTTTATTCTCCCCTCCCCCACCTTTTGTTTTGCTTCAAATTAAAATTACATTCATGTCAAAACACTTCATAGTTGTAAAATGCTTTACCTAGAAAGAGCGGCAATGTTTAAAATAACTACTCTAAAAAAAAAGCCCTGATAATGTAGCACTTGCCGATTTCTGTGCTGTGACTGTCTCTGCTAGGACAGACTCGAAGTTATCAGTGTGTTGTCACTGAATGTGGAGTTGGAGAGAGATACACACAATCGGCCCAGCTGTCATGAGCCAGCTCCAGCATATTACTGAGTGATCTTGAACAAATCACTTAATTTCTCTGAGCTCCCTCAGTTTCCATATTTGTAAAATGGGAATAATACTAGTATCTACCTTATACAGTCACTATGAGAATTAAAAAGATCAATGCATTTGAGAGCACTTGGTGAAGAGTAGAACTCAATTTATTATCGATATTGCATAATCTTGGCTTTCTCATTCCTTAATACCTAGGTGTTGGTAAAATTTAAAGGATTTCATCCCCGCCAAATCCTACTAACTGATGGAAGGTGTGTTTGTGTGTGTTGGTGGGGCAGGTGGAGGGAAAGGTATTTGGTGTTCTGGTAAAGAAGAAAAAGAAGAAATAAGACAAAAATACAAAATAATGTAGTTCCATCTGAACTAATTAATATATGACTTCCTAAAATAACCAAATGATATTTGAGTGAAAAGGTACCTAGAGAGTAGCTAATCCAACACATCTTCACAGTACAGATGAGGAAACTGAGGCAGAGAACTGAAGCAGCTTCCTGCAGGCTCAGCCTGGCAGTGACAGAACCCTGGGGAGGAGCCAGGTGTGCCTACACAGGGCTTATTCTGAGAGTCTGCCTCTTCGCAGGTATTTTTGTCCTCAGAAGCAAGGACATTCCCCCAAAGACCAATGGGAGGCGGGGCTTCTAACGCTTCTATTCACACTGGGAAGAAGCACACTGGTTTGGCTAAGTCGTTAGAATAACTCTTGAAACCGGCGGTCTCCAAAGTGGACTGCATGCACTGAGGTGCTGGGAGAAAAAAAACTACAATTTCCATGGACTTATTTTGATCTAAAACATGTAAGGAATGTTATCATTGGGAAGATGGATTGACACAGTTGGAGGAAGTTTCAGTGAGGAAGTGGCCCTAAGAGGCAAGAGGAGCTTTTCAGCCAGGGGCCTGCGGTGGGACCGCACTCCAGGGAGGGGACAAGTGGGAGCGAAGGGCGGGATCTTCAGGGAATGATGAGATTTTGTGATCCTAGCGGAAGTCAAAACAGTGATCTCTCATTGCTCTTAGGTGCCTTTTCTGTCAACGTTTGTGGAGAGCTAGGGGCAGGATCGGGGCACGGTCTAGAAAGTAGTAAGTCAGTCACCCGTAGGTAAATGCTGCATAATTCCTAACCCAAGGCTCAGACATCTATTATTCAGGAAGTAATAATAAACATTTATTAAGCTCACATTATGTGTCCGGTTCTAAACACTTTGCATGGATTAGCCTATTTAACCCTCATAACCACATGAGATGGATGCTCTTATTATCACCATTTTAGAGTTGAGTGAGTTGAGGCACAGAGGGTTCAGCAGGTGGCAAAGTAAGTGGCAGGACTGCCATTTGAACCTCACACAGGCTGTTTCCTCTTCCTGCAACACACTTGCCCTCACTCTTGTGGAGCTGGCGCCTTCTCTTCCTTCACATTTCAGCTTAAACATTACTTCTTCAGAGAGGCCCCCAGTTCAGCCTGACTTAAGCAGGTTTCCCTTGTTATTCTGCATCTCAGCCCTTTTTTATTCTCTGCCTAGTACTTACTACAAATAAATTCTTTTTCCTACTTAAAAAAAAGTGTTCAGTTTTTCCCCTCTAGAATCTAAATTCCATTAATGCAGGGACCACTTCTGTCTTGTTCCACCATCTGGCACAGGATCTAGTATATAGTGGCTATTCAGTCAATATCTGTTGGCTTAATAAATTCATTATTCACTTTCCTAATCAATCTACTCTATGAACAATATATGTAAATACCCCCATTTAAGCACAACTGGTTCAAGGTTGGTCCCCAGCAACAGCTTATTTTTCTATCTATTCCTAGAAATATTTAAACAATGGTAACAGGTTTCTGGAGAAGGAATATGTCTCAATAGGCAAAAGATAAATACATTCAGCATGATTAGAAAGCCAGCTGGAATCGACGCAGAAAAAAAATGCACCAGTGTGTGTTGTTGGAAAAACATTTATTGCAATTCAGTGTCAAAAATTTTTTTACAAAAATATGCCACCGTCTGGTAGAAACAACTATAAAATATCAGTTTGTCATGCAAGAAAAGTGTGCAAATAATTTATACAGAAGGAGTCAGCTCACACAATATTAAATAAACATCTTTGCATGTAGTTGGTCTAACCTTATACTTTCAGTTACGATATTCAACCCCTATGATATTTTTCATTTAAAAAGTACATTAAAGCATCTAAGCTTAGGACACAGAGTATAAGATATACCTCCTCTAGCCAGGGGAATTGGCACTTGGTGGAATAAAGATGGCATCAAGGCTTCTCAAGTGTAGAGCAGAGCCTGGAGCCTTCTGCTTAACAGACTTGTGTGTTGTAAATTAAGTCTCTATACTCAAAGACAGAAAAAGCCTTGTTCGAACTGCAGAAGTAATGTTGGAGCAGATGGATTTTCAGGGGAGTTCTGGGTTTTTTTTTTTTTTTTTGAGCCACCATCCATTTTTGGCCAAATGGAGCAGAGCCTAAGTTTTGAGAGATGTTTTTGAGAAGCTTTCTTTGCTGCATGAATTCAAGGACACTGATGCCCAGAAGACAGAGTAATGAGTATCATGGTCCCTTGCCCCTTGCTGCTTCATGGAATAATTTCTCTCTGCTTAGTGAAGATAAGGTTCAGCAGAGAATGAAGTTCCACTAAAAGAGAAGCTGACCGATCTCACAGCAGGTACTGGAGGACGGGGTGACGGAAAGGAAGGATGGAGTGTACCTCTTGGTCTGAAGGGAGGGGAAATACCTGCTTGTGGCCATCAAAGCCTCAGTTCTAGATTAAGCCAGCTGCTCAGCCCTTATCTTCATAATTAAAGGGCTTACCTTTGTAATTAAAATACGAGTATCCTGGGAGAAAAAATGAATGTCAAATTATGCTGCTTACTTTATGACAAATAGGTTGTACTCACTAGACGTCTATATAAAAAGTTAAGTGCCTCCTTAATTTTTCCAGTAAGAAACAGGAACTAAAAATGTTTGGAAAACTTAGTGGCTGGAAGCCTGACACTGGGCAGTGACAGGGGCCTTCACAGAAGGGGGTCTTGAGAAGGACTAGGTCAAGTGCCTCTGGCGACACTGGGAGATGCTGGGAGGCAAAAGGCATGGCCTCAGGGGCCCCCGGGAGTGCCGTCCGCCCGCCACCCCGCGCCAGGGGGCCGAGCGTGTCCCCTAGACGCCCTGGACACGTCTCCTTCAAAGGCAGCCGGAGCGTGGACTCCACCAGCTCTAACCTCCCCTCCAGGTCTAAAGTCTGGGGTGGGAGTTTCCTTCCCTTGAAAACCATGGAGCGTTTACTGTCCTTAACAAAACAGGGAGGAAAACAACTACAGAAAGAGCAGAGCGTGAAGGGATGGTGATCTGTTTGTTAGAGACATCAGGGGCCCAGGATGTATCAAAGAGCCACGTCTCTGCGTTTGCCTAGAGGTCCAGAGTGTTTCTGAGCTCTGTTTAAACACTAAAAGGATTTTAGGCCAGCATCCAGTCAGAAGGGATGGTTCACAGACTCAGATATTTGGAAAACGATAAAAAAACAACAGATGTCAACGTATAAAACAATGATAAAGTTTAGTTTAAAAAAAAAAAACCTCACGCATAAAGTTATAGTTTAAAAATTTCACACACAAAATAGAGTGTTTGCATAGCAAGACATTATTGCCCTACAGCCTGGCAGAAAAATATAAACCCAGGTGCATATTTTATAATAAACACTGTATTGGACATTAAGAATTATATACTGCTGAACATCTCCTGAAATGAGATGTTCCCTCCTTGTAAATCACACCACTTTGCTTAGACAAATGAAATGCCAAGCTCTTTCTTTTCTTCCATATAAAAACAAGAGAAACAAGGAGCCTGGGTTCATAGCCAGCGCCTCCTGAGAAGCTGTTTGTGAATCACAAAGAAGAGGATAAGGTCGGAACACAATACACACCCGCTGTCTGACTTCACAATCACAAGTAAAGCCTGGGAGAGTTTTGCAGAGTAAACTCAATGCATTAAACTATCTTTTCTAAGTCACTTCACTATAAAATTGATCATCATTAAAGAAATGTCATCTCACAGCTGACACATCTGGAACTTTTTATTTTTCACCTTGTACTTTTGTCAGCTTCTGCCACCCTCCCATTCAACTGATCATCTGTTTAAAGTGCCAGCATAAATAATAATACAACCTAGTTTAAAATGTCATCTGATGTTTTTTTCTGGAGCTTTCTATAAAGCGAGCACTCCTAAACTTCACATAATCTTTTTCCCCAAATGCTGCACCTTTCTCACAAGAGACCAGGCTCATAGCTCATAAACCTTTGAGTTGGACCAGATTATAATGTCCCTGTGCATCTACTCATATTGTCCTGAGCAGAACTCTTTCCTTCTCTGGAAGTCTGAATTATTTCATATTTGCCTTCACTTCCAAATTCTACTTTATAGGGTTTTGGGGTAGGGGTTGGTCTCGGAGACAGCCAAGAGAGTAGAGCATTCTATCTCTTCCAGCAATTTCCACTGTTATACCCCTTCTGGCTTTTAGACTAGCAATTCTCAGACAGGGATTCCTTGTTTTTGTTTTTTAGGTCAGATTGTTCTGGGAGGGCTTGCCAGTAGGAATTCTATAGACCATTAGTGCCCAGGGAGCAAGATTTTTTTAAAAAAAATTTTTTTCATCTCACTTTATTTTTATGTGAGGCTGTGTCCATGCTTAATAGATACCATGTGGAGCTAAAACAGACTGTTCCTTCTGGGACCTTCCCTTTGTCCTCACACAAACCATGGCATCAAAGATCTTCCATTTCTACTCCTTTCCCTGTCCCTCTCCACCTGCCATTTCCTTCCTTAGTCTCCTCTTCCAAGGAAAGAGGACCACAAACTCTGTTTGTTATTTTTCTTCAAAAAGTTTCTTGATTCTGTCATACTCCACCCTCAAAGGAGCTGGGGAGAGCTCAGAGGCACCATCTTGGTAGACATCTCAGAAAGTCTTAACTCTGTCTCTGGGGGTAGGGATCATTTTGCACAAATGTGCATTATTGCCTGGAGTGTGAAATCACCTCCCCTGCTGACAGTGCAAATGAGACTACTTCACCGGTTTTGTGCCAACAGACCAAAGTTGGCAATATTTCTGGGACTGCAAACCTGAAGGTGTCTAGGGCTTTCCATTTGCTTGGTCAGTGGTTTGTGGCCCTCCAACCTCAACCCTACCTGACAAAATCTTATTCCTTACATTTATTTTTCTCATTAGGGAGGATTCAATTCAATATTTATTTTTTCTTTTTAGGAGGCGATAATGTAAAAAATGATTGAGAAACACTGGTCTAGGCACAGACATTGCAAAGTCCGGAGAACTAAATAGGGATACTTGGATTGTACATTATTGACTGAAAAGGCATGAAGAGGACATTGCATTACCAGCTTGTCCTTTGTCTTAGCTCTGTCCCTTGTCTCTCTTCCTGACCATCCCAACTCTCAGTTCAACCCCTGAATACACGTTGCTCTTCAACCCAAATGTGAATCAAGTTCCTATTCTTTCCTCACATCTTTGCCAAGGGCATGGAGTATGGCAACTTTATTTGCCAAAAGAAAGAAAAAAAAAAGCAAATGTAACTGCAAAAATATGTACATTGTTGTAGAAAAGAAAAGTTCCATAAAAAGTAAAAAAACCAAAAACACCCTTCCCCCAGGAATATTTGACAATTAACTTGAGTCCTGAGATTTCCTTCCTTTCACAGCACTGCCTCGCAAGATCCCCTGGAGTAGATTTTAACTAGCCAGCCCTGAAGCAAGTTTAAGATGAATTTACAGTCCCTCCTCTCCCTGTTTGGCTGGAGCTCCAGGCTTTATTTAATCACCCTTCAAGAAGACTTAATGCAGGTTGACTAAGTTTTGAACTGAGAGAGAGAAAAGCCAACTCCTCAGCCCATCACCCTACCAAGGGGAACAGCAGCTGGCAAAATGTTTCATCAGCTGATATGTAAAACTTGTCTTAAAGGCCTTTATCAGCACTGGGTCTCCAACCAGTCCAAGTAAGATCTATCTACGAAGATACCCCAGGAAGCCCCCACAAGCCAGGAAGTTCAACGGGAATAAGGAAGTCTTCACAGCTCCTGGGTGACTCATTCTCTCTTTGCTGTAGCAGGACTTCCTCAAGGCCTGTCTTTAATTGTCCCTCAGTTTCCCCTAATGAGCAACAACACAAAATTTAAAAAAAGGCATTTGTGCTTTGGGGTTGTCCTTAAAGGCAACTCCTAAGAGGGCCCTGTTTGCCTAAAAAGGAAGTCTGAAACAAGATGAGGATTGCTTCCAACATCTCCCAACATCTTTGATCTCTTTTAAATCACTTTTTATAGTGATGGAAAAACTTACAAGAAAAACAGACACTGCCTACTGGGTAATGTACTTTGTCAGAAAGAGCATTGTATGCTTTCTGAGGTAGACTATTGTGTGGTATCTTTGTACGAAAAGGGCCTTGCGCCAGGCCGGTTTAAGATGGGTGGTGTTTCCTTTACCTTTTCAAGACAAACACAAAATCAAAACCAAAAGCCCAGGGATTTCTCATATGTGGCTCCTCTCTCTCTCTCTCTCTTTTTCCCCGCAAATCTTCATCATGTTGTAAACAAAGAGTGTTCTATCTTGTATTCGAGTTTTGTTTTTTTTCTTCCACTCTCTAGGGAACTATAAAGGAGTTTCAGTGAACAAAAAAGAGAGTTCCATTTTCATCAGTGAAATAGAATTCCTGCTCCCACAGTCTTGCTGGCAAATCACTAGAAAAAAAGTTTATTTACAAGATTTCTACTTTTCCATACCAATTCTAAAGAGAAGTCCATATTCTTAAATCCCAGTCAGCAATTGCATCTCTCTTCTCCAACGTCTTCCCCATGTCTTATCTCAGGAGTTTCGAGCCAATATTTAAATGTACACTATTTACAAACAAAGTGTCCACACACTGTATTCCCAATTATCCAATCAGCAGGGACACTGTGAAGTGTCATCGTGTGCTGGGATTCAGAATTTGAACAAGTTGATAAAGTCCTGGGGTGAAAGTGAAACGGAGCAGCTCTCTGGGTTATTGGCCGTGCACGGGTGGTCAGTGCCCTGGAAAGGAATAGCATGGTTAGGTTTGAGTTCTTAGAGGCACCTCCCTGGCTTTTAGCAACCTAAGGTGGTGACCAACCTCAAAACAACATTCCTATGTCAAGAATGCCACAGATCTGGAAAAACTAAGAAGCTACATGAATGTGTGCACATGCGTGTGTGTGTGTATAAGCATGCAGGCATGTGTGTACCTGTGTACACATCGATGGGAGAATTTGGGGATGGGTGGGTCACAGAAAGAAGTCAATTTAAGGGATGAAAGGGATTAAGGTCTTTGTAAGTTGCTCTCCCCAAAGACTGAGTCAGTCATTGCTCCTGTCTCCTGTGGGGGCCTGCTGTCCCAATGCATGGGAAAGGGCAGGGGTCTGGCAGCCACCTGTTGAGACACATACCTTCCAGGAAAGAATGTGGCAATGTCTGCAAAGCTGGAGGGTGTCTCCATACTGCTCTTTCCTTGGGTAGCATCGCACGAGTTTAAAATACATCTTCTTCCAATCCAGCTGCCCTTTGTCTGATACAATTAACCGCTTGCGGATCTAAAAATCAAATTAGTAAAAGTAGTTGCAGTCCAGTTCTTCGAGAAGATGGTTTGAGGTTTTCTGGTTATGAAAAGTTCTGCCCCCATGCCTTTTCCCCCATTTTCATATAAAGGATTTCCTACTTGGCTCACCCCACTTACACAGTAGCTTTTAACTAGTCTTTTAAAGAAGCAGGTAGCTGGTGACATCCTACTAGAGACCTTGACTGAATGGTCTGTGGCTGGTCCTTTAACGTTTGGGTGAGCTCCACCACCAGCCACATCTTTCCTTTGCTGTAGACGTGAGTGAACATTTATAGGGAGGGACACTAACTGCTTGGCACCACAGTTTTATTTTTGCATCAAATATTAGTGATTTCATGAATGGAACTTGTTGAATCGATACATCTATATAAAGCAGAAGGGAAAAAACATCTTGGAGACAGTGTGGCGTGGAGTTGATGTCAGAGGCCCAGATTCAAATCCAAGGCCACTTTCTTTACCCAGAGAGCCACTTTGACAGCATGGATCTGCCACTTAGCTGCCACCGGCCTTAAGTCTATTCATCTCTTTTAAGTGGGCATAACAATGCCTACCTTCTCTGGGTTGTTAGAATGAAATGAAATAATGTCCGTAAAAGATTTTAACTGTAAAGTATCATAAAGGTCTACGTTATTTTGTTATAGAAAAATGAACTGGAACCAATTTATGAATTTTTTTGAATGACTTATGAAATGCGAATAGAATGTAAGTTTTTTGTTTTTCTGTCAAAACCATCTGCAAAATGCACACCCACATATACGCTCATGTTTTCTTAAGAAACTCCTTGGACTGAGGTGTTCCAGTCAAACCAGGGGGACCTGGAGAGAGAGCACCCACACCTCAAGCTCAGGGATGCAAAGGCAGCTCGAGGCTGGGGGATGGAGGAGGCGGGCAGGCGGGGCCTCCGCACCACCCACCTGGCGCTCAGAGAAGTGGTACTGGCAGAGTTTCTTCCACAGCAGCCGGTCCTCGCTGAGCACATGTAGGTCAGGGGCCACCTGGCCCAGGCTGACCAGGTCACGCCCATCACTCAGCCTCTGCATGATGTTGAGTTGCAAACACAAGGGCAGGTCGGTGAAGGTGAGGCCTTTGAAGGCAGGCTGCAGGGAGTAGGATGATGTTACGTCAGAGGGACGGAGAGCAGTGCACAAGCTGGCACCCTCTAAGTGGGCATCTGTCCCTCATCCTCCACCCTCCAGTGGTCTACAGATCAAAGATGAAGAGCAGTGAGCCCCCTCCCACCCCCGATTCTAAGCTGCAGAAACAGGATCCACGGCTGAGACCAACAGAGGACAGTCCGGGGCGCTGGGAGGTGACAGCTGCCAGAGAAGTTTCCTAAATTTCACAAAGCTTTATACTTTGATGCTTAAAGATACTCCAAACAGCACAGGTTGGAATCTTGTGCTTCACTCGGTTCACTCAATTATAAGATCTGTTGCCTTCCAAAGGACTCACTGCCCTGACACAGCTCCCAGCCTGCCACCTGGCATCCCGTCTCACTGTCCCTTGTGGTCTCTGATCCCTCCAAGCAGGTTTACTCGCTGGCACCGGAACAAGCCTTGTCCACCTGTCCACAATGCCCCTGCTGTCCCCAGCCCCCTGTGCACGTCCAAATCCTACTCATCCTCAGATCCAGTTCAAACCCACTTCCTCTGAAATACTTTCTTCACTGCTGTGTCTGCCTTAGGCCTTACTAATAGCACCTTCCTAGAGCTAGGATCCCTCTTAGACACCTTTTGTAAGGCCTTCCTCTTTTGTTATGTATTTCAGTCCTTTCCTCAAAGAAACATTTAATGGAATGTTCCTGCTAGAACTTAAGATCTATGAAGGGGAAATCTCTGTCTTTTTTTCTTCACTGTATCCCCTGCATCTGGAATAAAACTTAGCGTTCCATGGAACAGTTTGAAAAACCATCGGTGTGTGGATAATATATTGGCAATTAATCATGAACTTATGTGGGAGTGTATTTTACTACCCCCTGAGCCTTTAGTTAAGCCCTTTCTTCTTACTGGTATCTTGATGAGCTTATGTCTACGTTACCCCACCCCGACCACTGTCCATGAATCCCTTGCAGACTAGCCCAGCAAAAACAACCTCAGCTGCTACAATGGGCTCACTGCAGGTGGGAGACCTAGAAATCTAAGCGAAATATTACAGAACAAATGCTAAATGTTAACGAGGAGGTGGGAACAGTCCACATACAGCAGGCCCTCGGTAGTATAAGCAGATATATCTTAACAGCAGTAGGATTTTGCCATTTGGATAAGAAGTCATCAGCCATCTGAGACTGTGGTTCCTTGTCCTTCCTAAGCCAGTCCTGGGTGAGCTCCTAATTTGGGACTACTGACTTTTTTAGGTCAATATATTATTACCTCTGAAAGGTCCCAGGGTAAAAACATAACACGAGGAAACCCTTCCCTCGCTCAGAGGAAGATACCCTGGGATTGGCGTCAACCTCCCTCAAATTTTTAGGGAACTAGACTATACAAAGCCCATCAAAGCCCAAACACACAGAAGATTCCAGGGGGACCACTTGGTCTCAGCAATGCCCTCCTGCGTCTCCTACCAGGTAGGGTAGGGGTGTTGAGGGACGGTGGCAAGGAACTGTGGGTAGATCAAACTATTAAGAAGAACGGGAGGTGGCACAGAAAGGGCATCAATGGGCAAGCAGCAGGTGGGGACCTCAAGGGAAGGGAAGGCACGCAGGGGAAGTGTGGGTCTTGGTGTCCCCACATACAAAATGAATGGTTTTCAAAGACTTTGGTGATCTCTTCCAGCTCTAACAGTCAGACTTGGAGTGGCTTTAGACTCCAATTTCATCAAAAGTGTCTATGACTTGACAATTTATACTGCTTGATTCTACCTCAGGCTGCCAGGCTGAACTTCGAATAGTTTGCAGAATTCAGGACTTCATTGGATTGCAGGATGCCTTAGACCTATTTGTTATTTATCATCTGCTGCTGATCATATGAGCTAATAAAACTGCCATGAGATTTTCTTTTTGTTTGCAGCACTTCAAAGCATCTACTTTTTTGGTTAAAACTCCCAGGCCGATTATTACATTATCTCCTATTAAAGGCAAGTCCACTTGGCAGAGCACACTCTGTCAAATTTTCAAATCCAAAGTTTTCCAAAAACCTTGCCCAGACCCCTCACCGAGCCCTTACTCCTGATAAATGGTTAACTGCTTGCAGGCTTTCTACCTTTTGACTGTAAACACACAAAAGAAAAAGAGAAGTTACTTTTACTCCTCCAATCAAATACCTGGCTAAAATCCATTGATACCTAACCCCGCTCCCAATGCTTCAAAACACTGCCTTTTGCCGACAGCATACGCTCAGTACAATTAATTTTCTCTTCCACAAGCCAGTTCTCTTAATTTTTTTCTTTCATCCTTATTATATTAATTATTTTTTGCCAAATAAAAATTGGCTCCATAGAATTAGATATGGAAATTTTGCAGGAAAACAAGATTATGAGCCAGGAAGATAATGATAGGACTCTGGCAAATAGAAAGCAATTTCCATAAATGTCACCTTAACATTTTCATGTAATAACATATTTCTCTTTGGTCCAAAACTGCTGAAGAGTAAGTTTTAAAATATGATCCAGACTGAAGTAATTAAGTCCTGTATTTCATTCTTTCTTTCCTCAGGAGGGTTGGGCCTTTGTGTGAAAAGTTTTCAAGACTCTGCATCCCCAGCTACCTCTCAGGGATGCAGCTCAGAGCCACGGAGGGTTGGGACCCTGGGGGCCAGAAGGCAGTAGGGTGTCAGGGTTAAAAGCACAACCTCCGAGCGCAATCCCTGTGCTACACCCTACCTGGTCCCAGGCCAAATTATTTCCACTCAGTCTGTTTTCTCATTTATAAAATGGGTAAATGCATATCTTATCGTGTTGCTGTACAGAGTGGGTAAGATAATGCATATAAGGACTTAGTACAGTGCTGGCTATAAGGAAGGCTGTTCTTAGGAGGTGCCCCTTGAGCCCAGTCTCAAATGTTAAGAAGCCACCATGCAAAGAGGGGAGAGAACGTTCCAGACAGAGCAGAGGGGACAGTGAACTTAAAAGCCCCAACGCAGGAAAAAGCTTGGAGTGTGTGGAAAAAAGGCTGGTTTGGCTGGGGTGCAATCAGCAAGGGGAGAATGAGATGAACTTTAGTGTTGAATCTGTTCTGCCTGAGATTTCATTGGATTAAAAAGGTTTGACAAAAGATGGATCACTGGATAACTAGCTGGGAGAGAGCTGAATTGGAAGAGAGTTTAGAAATCACTGATGTTAAGAAAGCCTCGCCATTTTAGGAATAAGGAGTCCAGGGTGCTGGCCCCAGTAATGCATAACCCCGGGGAAGTTATGGGGCTTCTCCAGCCCATGCCCCACCCCAAACCCACCCTACCCCCTACCCCCTACCCCCTGAAAGAGTAAGAGCAACTACAATAGCTATTTCTCAGGAGTGTCAGTGGATCACCTGAGGGGAATCCTGAGCAAGTAAGTTGGTATAATGCAAGGTACAGGGGCAGATGTGAGCAAGGAGGCCCCTGATGTGGACGGGGGAACAGAGGCACACTGCAGGCAGGCATAGCCGTATAAATGGGTGTGCAGCAAAGGAGCTGCAGGGAAGATGCCCGTGGGACAAATCAGACCTACTCAGTTACAGCTCTGGCTGGGTAATTCTCTAAGGGTTGCAGAAAAAACAGCTAAGTTTTAAGCCATAGAGAGGATGCCAGAAATCAGGTAGAAAGGGTAAATGGGTTTTCTTTGTGAAGTTTAACTATGAATTTGGGTCTCAGATTGACATTGTCAAAACTATGCCCTTCTTGAGAGATGGGGGTGGGGTAAGTTATTAGAATAAATCAGGTAAATGTTCAGAATAAATACTCACATTTCCTTAAACTAATCAAATAATTGAGATATTTTTTGAAAGATTACCTGGCTTGAGCTCTGCTCCGTGTACGTGCATGCATGAGTGTGTGCCTGTGTGGATGTTTGCAGTCTAAGCAACTGTGAGGTTTTCTAATTGTTCCCTTTATTTTAGAGCTTAAGAAATTAAGGCTCAAAGAGGTTATTAACAGGAAAGTCAAGGACATTGTATTTTGAAAACATCATAGAATAAAATAATTATATAAAAGAGGTCAAAGAGGCTTCTTCACGCTACCTTCTCTCCAGATGGGGCAGCCCCAAACTTTATCAGCTTGGGTCCCGGAAACAATTTAGGGCAACCATGGTGGCGATTAGATAAGTAAGCAAAGTGCTAAGTGAGCTGCCCAAGAGCATCTGTCCATTAGTGAACCTTAAGAGATTAGACCCACATCTTTGTCACATTCTTTGTATGCCTTAGTCCTGCTGGCTATTAAGAGGACAAAAGCTGGGGGCCAAGTTATTTTCTGAAAGCAAAAAGAAACTATAGATACAGGCAGCCATGTTTAATTGGTGATTCAGAGCTTTTTTTTTTTTTGCTTTGAATGAGATCTGCTCATCCCTTTTCCTACATGTGTGCTCACAATCTTTAATCAAAGGCTCTCTTTGTCATAACTACCCATCATTAGAACTAGAAATGTAAAAGATTGGTACCAGTTCTCCAAGCAATAACTGCTCTATTGTACTCCAGGCAGTGTCCTAAAGCTATAAACAAGTTCTTTAAGAGGAAAGGGGCAAAGAGGAGAGGTCTCCAAACGCCATTAAGAATTTTTGAGTGATTCAGCCAGAACTCCCAAAATACCAAGTTTCCAATTTTCCCATGAGGTTTCACTGGGCTGTCACCCTTCAGCTACTTGCAGCCTGTTTTGCTCTCCCTTTCTCAGGAAGTCCCCCACCCCACCATCAGCATCCACTGTAAAGCATCAGCTCAGAGCAGTCCAGCCTCTTTGCCCAGCACAGGGGATTTAAAGCCCAGCCTTGCCGGGGAGGATCCACCTGAACCCTTCCCTGCAGGGGGAAGCCTGAGCATTGCTGCTTACCCTGGTGATCTGGATGCTGTTCAGCTGCTGCTGCCAGTGCAGAATGGTCTCCATGCGGTGCACCCACATGTTAATGTTCCCGACCAGCACGGACTTGCCCACCCTTTGGACCAGCGTACACAGGGATGTATAGAGGGTCTGGAGCAGTTCCCGTATTAATCTAATGTTTTGCTGGTCTTCAAGGACTTGAGAGGGGAAGAAAAAGAAGATAAACATTATGATGCTGGAACTCTATTTTGTAAGTGGGCTTTTCTTCTTGTCCATTCTGCTCCTGTTACCTGGGCACTGCCCCTAGGGACATGGTTTTCTTTCTTGCAGGTGTTCATTCTATGCTTGGCCAAGCTCCTGCACTGGAGGTTACTGGATGGAGTTTCTACTACCTTTGTTATCTGCTCCCCAGTTTTCTATAAAGCCTCTTTCTCTTTTCATTGTTCCACCGATACTGGTGGCTCACCTGATCTGAAAGCCATTTCTTGTGCCCAACAGCGACATCCCTTTGAGGTGATCAGTGGAAGGAGCACAGGTCTGGGATTCAGGAGCTTGGGCTCTAGTCCTGTCTAGCTGACTCTCTGTGTGATCATGGACAAATCTCTTTCTCCACGGGCCTCAGTTTCTCCCTATGCATGAGTCAACTGAACCAAAGAGCTAAGGTTCCTTCCAGCTCAGAGAGTCTATGTATCTGTTCTGCCTTGTCCACAGCTTTACTTTCTAGAAATTTGGAATCCTGAGGCTCAGAAGCCTGCAATGAGAAGCCTGAGAAGCATTTAGTGGGGTAAATGGATGATCCCAATGATGGGACAGGAGGGTGATGGTCCCACTCTTTGCTCTGGGTATGAGTTGCACCCCTTTCTGAATTGGAATATGACATCCCTGAAAATGCATCTGAACTTATTCATTTCCATCCACTCACATTCTTCTATATCTAATGACATGTCCACTCTATTGGAAAATCCACTCCCCCATCCCATGCATACAAAAAGGGGTGAGAGAGTATGGGAGAGTTTACCTTTCAGTACCACTTTTTCCAAAATGTTCATGAAGTTCTTTTGGGCGATGCCACTCAGGGATGTGAGCTGTGACTTTGCTATCAGTTCCAACAGCTGTGGATAAAAATAGAGGTTTCCACGTTTAGAATACAGAGATATTTTTCTCCTCTAATCTTCACTTTTGAGTCACATGATACGTAGATACAGGCAGACAGGAGAGATAAATGGCAGGCAGGGCCACAAGGCAATGGAAAGCAGATACTGACAGTAAAAGACAAACGGGGGCAATACAAAGCCCAGAAATAAGGCTGAATACTTTATGCTTTTTTTTTCTTTTAAGTTTGGCTAATCCTTCCTATTTCTCCTACTTCAGCAAGTGAAGCTGACATGCTCTGACGGGAACAACACCTCCCGTAACCTGTCAACTTCTGCATAATCACCCCCAGTGGGAATTCTGCCCCCACTTGAACTCCTTCTCCATTAACACTTCTGCTCTCATTCCCCCGAAAACTCAGAGTCAGCAACACTGTGCACTGCCTGAGGAAGGGGCAGTTCTTAACCAGGTGGCTCCTGCCTGTGCAGTGCCCAAGAAAAAGTGTCTTCTGGTGAAAAAGGCCAATCATGGAAAGAGAAAGAACATTCAGGAATGTATACTATATATACATTATTTCTACTTAGAGGCAGTGAGGTCACAGTGGTTAGGAGCTCAGGTACCTGTAACTCAGCCTTAGGTTCAAGACTTGATTTGTCCACTTAATAGCCCCGTGACTATGGGCAAGATCCCAGATATGTTTGGTGCTCTAGTTTCTTCAGCTGTCATAATAATTCCTAGAGACCCCTAAGTTTTCCTGAGCTTTAAATGAGGGGATACACAGAAAGCTCCAATTACAGTGCCTGGCATACATTAGGTACTAAATAAAGGTCGGCTGGTTTGTTGACGCTTTATGTCCCATTTCCATTATCCCCAAACAAAAAGAAATAAGGATAACTTAAGTGGTGTCCCATTCTTAGCTCAATCTTTCTTTTCTTCTACAGCAAAATTCTTTACAGATGTGGCAAGACTTTCTCAAAACAACAAATATTCTATTGTTGAAAAAGAAACTTTCTAGAGATCATTCAGTTCAACCTACTTCACAGATGAGCAAAGAGAGGCTCGAAAGGCTCAAGTGTTACCAGCTACCTCACAACCAGCAAGGGGACTCAGTAACGTCTTTCTTAAAGGAAAATAAACAGACATGTTTCATACTTTCGGGGGACTCTCAAATAAAAGAGGTTGATATAAAGTGAAAATGAGTAATTTCACCAGAACCCACCAGGCGGTCAACCATAGTTTATAAAGTAAACTAGATGTAGAGAACCAAGATTCCTTTATGGAAAAGCTTGAATCTCTTACTTCCATGAAACTACCAACGGGGTGTCATCTCTGCCAGGCCCTAGCCCAGCCTTCATCTCAGGTCAATAAAAGCCAAGTATGACATTGTGCTGGGCGTTGGAACCAAGGCCCAGAGCCCCCAAAGTGAAATGGTTAAAAATTGAGCTTCACAGGAGACAGGTAAAGCTGCATCAAAGCCCCTGGCAATTCCGTGCACCTCTGCTTCCGAGGCATTTGTTTAGAATTTTGGTCTCCATGGAGCCCTATAGGAGGCTGTCAAACCACATATGGACTTTCAGTTTCCTGAACATAAATTTTAAGTCAGAAAAAGCAGAGCAAAACAAAACCCTTTTCCTGCCTGTCTTGTGTATCTTTCACACCTGCAGGGAGGAGGCTGGTCTTCTGTGGGAGGAGGGGGCAAGGAAAGGCTGAGGTTTGTTTGTTAAGTTTAGATGATCTAAGGCTGGAAAGTCAGGAGCTGACCAGGGGGCCCCCTAGGAGAGGCAAGACGTCGAAACATCAGTGGAGGCCACGTCCACGGGCGGTGACTGCACAGGATGCCCGCCACCTGTCTGATTCAGCTCTGTGACCAGCCAGCATGTGACAGCCAAGAGAGGACGGAAGGTGGCAAAAAGAGACTGGCTGAACTGTCATTTACCTCCTGGACCCATACTGAGATTCAGAAGACTGAGCGGATGGTGTGTTAATACCCTGAACCTCACACACGCAGTACAAAGCAAGATGAAAGCAAACAGCAGCCCTGAGTCTGCTCTCAGAGGGGCAGTGGCTGCGTCCTGTGACTCACTGCTGGGTGGGGGTGGGTCCAGGCGTGGAGGAGGGAGGGGCGGGGCCCTGGCGGCTGACGGAAATCCATCTGCTCAGACGCCATGTGACCACCGTCTCATGAGGGTGTCACTTTTAATCATGTCTAAAAAGGCACCTATCATAAGGACAAGAACACTCTCATGGCTATGACCGCATGTTTCAGGGCACAAAAGAGCCCTCTGGTCTGAACTGAGATTATCTTCTTTAACTAAGGAGGAGGAGGAATAGAGCAGGAAAAATCTGTCAGTTGGCAGAATGACATGTCAGGCACCTGTGTTTAATCCTATCCCAAGGGAAAGTCCCTCTTTCTACTGCCAGGCAGCAGCGGGGTCAGGACACAGCGCCCCAGAGGAGGAGGCCTGGATTCTCTTGCTGGGTGACCTTAGTAACTGTCATTCATTTACCAAGTATTTACGGAGCACCCGCTCTGTCCTAGAGACGTGACAGGTACTGGAGATATGACAATACAGCCACAGTCCCTAGACTCATGGAGTTTATTGTCTAGTCTTTGGTCTAAATCATTTAACCACTCTGAAATCCAGTTTTTTAAAATCTTTCAAGTGGAAATGAAAAGACTTTACCTACTTTACAAGGTTATGAGAATTATACAAAATAAAGATGCAAAAATCTACCGTAAATGCCAATCAATCAGGCATTATTACTGTAAGGTATTATTTATTTTCTCCCCAAACCCCAGTCTCTCAGTGGGGTTTAAAAGTCACTATCAGGGGCCAGCAATTTTCTTTTTTTCTGAAAAGAGTCAGATGGTAAATATTTTAGACCTTTTGGGTCATATGGTCTCTGTTGCAAGGGTTCAACACTGCTGCTGAAATGCAAAACTCCCCATACCCAGTATGTAAACAAGTGGGTGTGGCTGTATTCCAATACAACTTTATTTACAAAAACAGGCGGACAGCCAGATTTGGCATTTGGGCCATAGTTTTGCTGACCCTTTGTCTATATGGTAAAGTTTAAGGGTGAGGACTCCAGAGCCAGGTGTCTGCTTCAGTTTCCCCACCTGTCAAATGTGCATACTAATAGCACCTACCTCCAAGTTGCTGTGAAGGTTAAATGTGTTTGTAAAGCATTCATAACAGTTCCTGGTACAAAGAATATACTCAATAAATTATCATTAGCCTTTATCATAATATAGAGAGCACTGGTGGGTAAAATCATTGCCCTGAAGGGAATCATGGATTAACAGGGCAAAGTAGAGCTGATTTAGAGTCCTTTAAAAAATAACTATTTCAATTTTATATACCATTAACCAAATTCTTTGCTTTCCAATTTTAATACTCCTTGCTGTCATTTTTATTTTGTCTGTGATACAATTAATAACTCTCTGTTGATAAAAGTTCATGTTGACACATTTTTATGCCTTACATAGTTGCGTCTACCATGCAACCTTATTTTGTGAACAAAAAATGGGGGTTTACTACGTGCCAGTCGCTGCACTAAGCACTTTACACACATGATCTTGTTTAATCTTCAACGACAACCCAATAAAGTGGGTTCCATTATTAACCCAGCTTGATAGATGAGGATACTGAGGCTCAGAGAGATTAACTTACCCATAGACACACCAGTAGCAGCAAATGGTGCAGCCAGGACTTGTGCCCAGGTGTGTCTATCAGGGATCATGTGTTTTGATAGCTGAAGGACTTCCATTTGTCAAGGCCAACTGACTTTGCATTTAGGGCCAAGTTTTACTTTAAAAATGGTAGCAAGACCATGCATTATTATGCTCTGGAGAATATGAGTCTGGACATTGTATATGAACATTATGTCGTGACTTTTAACATTAAAGGAGAAATAATACCCAGAAAGTGTTCACAGACTGCTTAGGATGAGGCAGTTACTTTGGGTAAACCATTCAGGTCTGCTTTCCACATCAGCTGCAACTCCAGAGGTTCAGAACCAGTAAGCAGCATTGTGGGGAATTAGTAGTGAAGAGGACAGAATTGATTAATTTTATTTCTGTGTGCCTGGGGGAGTAGGTTTGTACTGATCCGTTTGTTTACCAAGATGCCTTAGCCAGTGGGATCTTTGCCTCTAGCCACAGAGAAAAGGAGAGTAAAGAAAAATGTCTCGCGTGGAAACGGCTGTTTGTTTTCTGTCCAGCAGATTTTAGCACAGGTGCCAGTAATGTGTGGCAGTGTTTCAGCAGAGGCAGGAGGGCGCAGCGGCACAGGGAGGGGGCTGGCAGGCTGGCCTCTCCCGAGTCCCATGGTATCGTCCCAGCATAGGCAGCTTGGGGACCTGGCATGACTTACAGGGACCATGCCATGCAGTAGTAAGAACGGTTCTGAGCAACCAGAGGAAGGATTTGGTGGCCACTGCACGCTGAGACCACATCCTGCTCTTGCGCTTTTGCTCGTGCTCGTTCTGGAGATTGTTGAGCAGGAAAAAAAGCTAGGTGCAGGCAGTATCCTAAAGTAACTCTAAGAGCAGAGATCAACCTCGGTTTGAAGTGAATGGGCAGGAGACAGAGCTCCACTACTCTACCCACATAAATAGTAGTTTTCTTCTCTTCCCCTCGATTCATCTTGGCGTCCATTCATATTAAAAAAAAAATGCATCAGCTCATCTTACTTCTTTGCTTGATGCTCTCAAACGGCTTTCCTTTGCATTTAGAAAAAACCCCAGGCTCCTTTGCACGATTGGTCCTTGTGCCTTCTCCAGCCTCATCTTGCCCACATTTCCCACGCTCATTCCGCTCCAGCCACAGAAGCCAACTATTGTTTTCCAGCAGGCCAAGTTCATTCCCACATTCCGGCTTTTGTCCTGCCTGAAATCCACTTCTTCACATGGCCGGCTCTCACTCATCTCAGGTCCAGTTCAAATGCCGCCTTCGTGGAGTCCAGAGCCCTCCTGTATGAAAAGCTCCAGGTACCTGTCATTAACCCTATTATGGGTTCTTTGTTCTTCACGGCACTTGGACGTGTCTGAAATGAACTTGTTTATTTATTTGCTTAGTGTCTAATTAGGATATTAATTCCAAACAGCAGGGGCATGTTTTGTTCACTGCTCTGTCTCAAGCCTGGCACATGTTAGACACTCAACAAATTCTTGTGCTTTTTTCCTTTCTTTCTTCTTTCCTTTTATAAATACATTTGTCTTTTAGAGTCATGGAGTGTTAGAGCTGAAAGGGGCCTGAGAAACGATTTCCCCGAATTCCCTCCTGCTGTAAATGACGAGGCTCCTGACGGTCGAGTGGCATACCCAAGGTCAATGGTCAATGGTCTGGGCTGTCAGGAAGGTATTCATATGGGATCTGGTCCTGGACTGATGTCCCAGGAGCAGCACATGGGCCTAGGAGTAAATCACTTTTAATACAAACATATTGCAAACATTTTCCAGCAGCTGAGGTCTAGACAGGTGCTAAATAATCAGGGTTTCAGAAGCAACAGAAACAGCAGCTTCCTTGGCCTGTAAATTTAATGAGACAAAAACTACGCCAAAGTTGATCATGAGGCTGTTGCCTAAGCAAGCTCTATCTCATAGACTATTAAGAAAAATAATTTGTCCCCCAATTCTACCACTGTCCTATGACAGTAGGACTTTATAGCCTGAAGTATATATCTGATTGGAAAACATTGACAGTTATCAAAAGAGTTCCAGCTTTAAGAAGCCCCTTCCATGTCTCACATGCTCAATATCCAAGTTAGGTGCCTATTAGAAGATTATGTCTTTTGCAGCAAAACTCTTGGTTACATTTGGCAGTGCCTCTGCCTGCTTGGAGTGCTGCGTACTTCCAAGACCCTTATTTACTCAATGGATGATACAGATTAAAAACCTGGAAAGTTTTGTCCTGACTTTGAGCTTGAACACTGACAGGCTGGACAAGAAAAATTTTCAACTACATTAATAATCTTCAGGCGTGTCAAGATTGGGTAAATATTATTTGAAAGTGAAACATCTCTCTAACTGAGGGAGTTAAAATAAGAAGATGGATGGCCAAGTTTACACAAATTAATTGTATTCTCAGCGGAGAAATTTGCCTGTCTGACTATCATCCTTCCAGATACTTTTGAACTTAAGAGTGACACCCTACTCCCAATTGCTGCTCAGTCTGAGCAGCTTTGTGTGGGTCAGTGGTTTTGCTTAAACTGGGTGTTCTAGTTTGCTAGCTGCCGGAATGCAATATACCAGAAATGGAATGGCTTCTAAAAGCGGGAATTTAATGAGATGCTAGTTTACAGTTCTAAGGCTGAGAAAATATCCCAGTTAAAGCAAGTCTATAGAAATGTCCAATCAAAGGCATCCAGGGAAAGATACCTTGGTTCAAGAAGGTCGATGAAGTTCAGGGTTTCTCTCTAATGAGAAGGCACATGGGAAACTGGAAAGGCACATGGTGAACACGGCGTCATCTGTTAGTTTCTTCTCCTGGCTTCCTGTTTCATGAAGCTCCCTGGGAGGCATTTTTCTTCTTCTTCTCCAAAGGTCACTGGCTGGTGGACTCTGCTTCTCGTGGCTATGTCGTCCTGCTCTGCTCTCTCTGAATCTCTTTCATTCTCCAAAATGTTTCCTCTTTTATAGGACTTCAGAAACTTATCAAGACCCACCCAAATGGGTGGAGACATGTCGTCACCTAACCCAGTTTAACAACCACTCTTGATTAAATCACATCTCCAGGGAGATGATCTGATTACAGTTTCAAACATACAGTATTGAATAGGGATTATTCTGCTTTTATGAAATGGGATTTTGATTAAAACATGACTTTTCTAGGGGACATATATCCTTTGAAACCAGCACACTGGGCCTCTCTTCCATGCCAGACTCTCTATCTCTACCCTGTGATTCTATGAAGTTGAACGGCATATCCTCTGTCCCTGGACACCATCGCTCCTCCCCCCACTCCCCAGTCTTGGTTTCTGCTCATGCCATTTGTCCAGGAAAAGCCTTTCCCTTGTGGGGTAGCTAATTTTATGTGTCAGCCTGGTTAGGTTATGGTGTTCAGCTGTTTGGTCAAACACTGGTCTTGATCTTGCTGTGAGGTGTTTTGTGGATGTGATTACATTTACAGTCAGTGGACTTGAAATAAAGATTACTCTTGGCAATGTGGGTGGGCATCATCTAATCAGTTGAAGGTCTTAAGAGCAAAAGAATGAGGTTTCCAGAGGAAGGAGAAGTTCCACCTCAGTATTACACCATCTTTTCCCCTCTGAGTTTACAGTTGGCTGGTCTTCCCCACAGATGGTGAACTCAAGACTTCAATATCAACTCTTGTTGGAACTTCCAGCTTGAGGGCCCATCCTATGAATTTCAGATTTGCAGCCCCCCACAGTCAAGTGAGCCAATTCCTTAAAGTAAATCTCTTACTGTACACACACATACTCCACACACAGATCCTATTGGTTCTGTTTCTTTGGAAAACCCTGGCTGATACTACCTGCCTCTCTCCTCTGGCCAAATCCCAGCCATCCTTCCAGGAAGGAGAATTTCAGGTTCTTCCTGTTATAAGAAGCTGTCTCCAATGCTCCCTTTTCTGTTCTCCTTGCCAGTACCAAATTCAGCTTGCCACTTAAGTAGTTGTGTTTTGTCCTTCAAAGGATCCCAGAAGCCCCCAACAAACAGGGGCCAAGTCTGACAGGATTCTGGTTTCCATTCAATTAGCAATGGCAATATTGGATATATAGTATGGGCTTAACAGAATTATCTGTTGAGGAATTCAAAAGCATTGACTCAATGCATATTCACTGTATATGGGGACCTACTAGGAGGATATTGTTGACTTTCACTTTGCCTTTAAGAGAATCGAGGTGGGTTTGCATCCTAGCTCACAGACACTTAAAATAAGCCTCTTGTCCTACGCCCAATCAGAGCAACTCAGAGTACAGTGTGCAGTACAGCGTGCAGAGTCAAAGGCTCTTGGAATACTTCTTTTTGGATGGGAGAAGAGCCCGCTGAAATAGCATTTAAAACTTGCCTCACCTCTTCTGCTTCAACAACTAATGCACTTATAGAATAGACAGAATTGAGACTGCACATTTAAATTATTTTTTTACTGTGAGGGTCCATATCAAAAACACCACTGTTCTGATCTTTCAGCCTTCCCCCATTCCCCAGGAGGGTGCCCCATACTTTTGCAGGTGACCCCCACTCACTTCTTTGGGCACTGAAGGACCTATTTGCCTGCATGATAATTCTGAGAGACACTGGCTTTCTCCAGCAAAATTACTGGCAGCCTAAGCAGCATTCACCAAAGAACTGACCCTTTGTCCTCATTTTTAATTCCCTGCAGTCGATTCTCTTGTCACAATCACTGGTCTGACTCATTTTCAAATGGGCTCACGGCTCTGCTCTTTTGATTCTGTTGCTGCTGCAGTGGCTGGCCTCCTTCCCTCCATCCTGGCTTCTCTGTCCCAATGGAAAAAGACACCACTAGTTTTGAGACCCAGGTGGCAGAGGCTGCCCTCCACTAGAGGAGGGCACTGAATGTGAGCTGCCCCACATTAGTCCAAGGTCACTGCAGCGAGGGGCCTGCAGGAAGGGGCCAGGCGGCCACGCACATCACGTTCTGTCAGAGGCCTGGCAACAGCGTGCCCTTAATTGAAGGCACTGGGTTTAAATTTGACTCACAGTGCCATATGTCAGCCTTTCGTTTGCCAAGCCACCAGTCAACTTAAACTAAAACACGTTTTTGGAAAGTGTTTCTAAGTGTGGTAGGAATGAAGCAACTCACTGGAAACATTCAAATGGACTAGGGTGGTAATGCAGAAAAAAATAAGCATGTGTGTCAATTCAGGTTGCGATGTTCTTTGCCGCAGTGGGCAGAGAGTGGGTTACAAGCTATGTTTGTCCTTCTTGATCCATTAGCACCCCTGGGCCAGTTTATTCCAGTCAAGAAATTGGTGTCCATGTTCTCCATGCACGTCCTCAAAAAACCGATGACGATGGCTGCAGCCTCTGCATAGTTGGCCTCATTCTCATCTCCTAGACAGAGCTGAGAGTGACCAGATCAAAGGTCACTCTGGCATTAGGGCCCTTTACCGAGAGGGTACGTGCGCGCACACATGCAGGCTCGTATTTCAGTTATGCTAAAAGACAGGAGGCTCTGTTAGGTATTCTGCCATCCAGGCAATGCAGTGGAGGGGAAAGAGCACTGGACCAGGACTCGGAGAGCAGGTTTAAGCCCTCCCACATACCCCTTCCTGGTGAGGCGACCTTGTGCACATCTCTCAGTTCCCTGCTTCTGCTTCCTCACTTAAAAATGGCTTAACAACATCTGCCTAATTCATATCCTGACTGTGTTCATCAATAAGCAGATGTATAGGGACATAATTTGTAAACTGCAAAGCGAGGTACTTGTAATTTGATAGCTGATGGCATCTGGGGGTGACAGAAGCCATTCTGGGCTGGGGAATCAAGAAGTCACAACTTTCTAAACCTGCTTTTGTCAAGGTGCTCTGTTTCTCAGTGGCTCCCTCTTGCTTACCAAATAAGCATCAAGTTAAGTAGCCTCACCCTCCTCTGAAGTCTTCCCAATCTCCTTTTCTAGTGATATTTAATATGAATAATAATCACCGACATTTATGGATCTCTTGCTATATATGAAAATGTACTATAAGCTGCTTATCTTATTTAAGTAGTAAATACCCCTTGTGATGGCTCTGAGAAAGATTATCTTCCCCAATTTTTTCTTTTTTTTTTTTTACATGGGCAGGAACCGGGAATCGAACCCAGGTCTCGGGCATGGCAGGCGAGAACTCTGCCAGTGTGCCACCATTACCCACCCTATCTTCCTCATTTTATAGAAGGGAAGTGAGATCATATCTAACCCTTATTTGATCATATATTCTTAAACACTTTCCTACTTTCGTCCAGAAAAAATTTTCTGCTCACTGGCCTCTGAACAGACCTGAGGCTTGCTTGCCTCTATCCCCTCTTCACAAGTCTTGCCCTCAGCCAAGACCCAGTTCAAGCCCTACCTACTCCCTCAAGTCTTTCTCGAATATCCTGTCCACAGTGACCTTCTGAAACTGTAGAGCCCTCCTGGCTCTATCACTCCTGGGTTCTTTTCAAATACTGCCTCACGGGGTCGGGTCAGATAGCATCTTTTAATGAATATTTCTCAGCTCCCCAATTAAACTGTAGACCAGGGGTCAGCAAATTTTCTCTGCAAAGGGCCAGATGGTAAATATTTTAGGCTTACAAGCCATAAGATTTCTGTTGCTGAATTCTACTCATATTTCTTTTAATTTTTTTTCAACCATTAAAAAATGTAAAAATCATTCTTAGCTTGCAGTCGATATAAAAACAGGTGGTAGGCTGGATTTAGCCCGAGGGGGGTGGCACAATTTGCTAATCCCTGCTATAGACTTCAAAGCGGGGACCCTGCCTTTTTCCTCCTTACACTTCCCTCAGTGGCTAATGGCAGGGCTTGGTGGAAATAATGCAGGTTTTGGAGTAATATAAATTTTTTTTTAAAGAATTCAAGGATTTATTAAGTCACAGATACAAAACATACCACTAATTGCATTAGCAAAAGATCAGTATAAAAACACTTCACAATTCTGCAACTGTCAATTTAAAAAGTTGGTTCTAGAGTTCAAAGTTCTATCATGTTCTTGCTGGTGTGAAGGATGTACACAACACTCTCAGCACTAGCTCAGCTTACAGAACTTCACAGACCCCAAGGAACGTTCTAAGGAAAAGCAACAGAGGAAGCCCTTGTCCGTGAAGGTGAGGTAAAGGGCAGGGCCAGTATGAGTCAGGTTTCAGTGTCAGTCAGCTGGTGAGACAGTGATAATGCAAGTTTTGGAGAACTGCAAGTCTGAGTTCAAGTTCCAGCTTTACTTTACATAACACATACTTTGCAACTGTTGGTTCCCTACCCCTAAGCCACATTTTTTATTAGTAAGTCTCACTTTTCATCCCGTATCATGATTTCATCTCATATCAATAATACAGTTTTCTCCACTGACACACTGGGGAGCAGGGGCAGTTTGGGTAAATGTTGGTGTTTTGTGTCACTCAGCCTCACCAAGGGGAACATAAGGATTTTAAAATTTAACAGCAATTTTAAGTACTCCAGAAGTCCCACTTCAAATACACAAGTATTTGCCTCAATTGTATCTGGCCTATGAATTGAGACCAGAGCTTAAATATCCAGGAAAGATGATTGCATATGATTAAATCCTACTTCTATTCTGAAAAATAAGTTATAATGCATTTTGAAATTTATAAATCTTCTTCATATCCATTACTTTTTTTCGTCGTTACATTTTTTTTTCAGTTCACAAAATGTATCAAATAGATCTGATTATCCTAGTTGTATAGTTTGGAGAGAGAGAGTGATTTGCAGAAGGTCTCACAGCTACTAAGTGTTGAACTTTAAGTTGGACTCACTCAGTTCAACTTTAAATCTCCGTGGGAGGGACAGAGATTCCTTTTATGTGACCACATTCCTGATAGATGATGGTGTATTCCTCAGAAGTCATATCTAGAATATATTGCCTCAGTATCTTGTTTAAAAACTCCTTATGCAGAATATAATGTTTGGGCTCCAAAGTAGTTTTTGTAAAAGCCTTTTATTGTCATAACTGATATAAAGCACAAAATCTCCCATTTTAACCACATTCAGTGGTTTTAGTTTAGTATTAATTCTATTTACAATATTGCACTACCATCCATTGCCCCTCCTACTCATCACCTCAAACAAAAACTGCTCACCCATTAAGCTGTACTCCCTCTTCCTGCCCCGCCACCCCGGGTAAACTATAACCCACCGTCTGTGTCTTTTGAGGTGGCTGCAAACTTTAAGCACACTGCAATCACCTGGGGGATTCTGAAGACAAATGTCTGGGCACTACCGGACATTAATTAAGTCAGAAGCTTCCTTATTCTACCAAGTTCCAGCAGTTACTCAATTGTGCAGCACTCAGAGGGATGCAAGTTTGTGTGTGGTCTCTGACACTCTCCCCGGCTTATGCTGGAGACCCACTTTCTTCCCTGGCCTCCCAGTGCCCTGACTTAGTTGGTACTCGCCTCTTCTCGGCTGCCAAGGCGCAGCCCCCCCCATCCCCCTCACCCCCCTGCCCATGCTTCTCCAGCTCCCTAGGGGAATTTCCAAAATGTGTTGGTCTTGAGGCTTAGGGTAAAGCTTTTTAATTTATTTTTTATGGCCTTCCACAAATGGGTAACTTGCTGCTTCTAAAGATTTGAAATCATCTTAAAAACCTACAGTTAAAATTGTATTCAAATTATTGGGGGTGTGTAGGGGAAGGGGCAGGGACAATGAGTGCAGCCTGAAGCCAATTAAAATAAGGCACTAAAGCTATATAAAATTCTCTCCAATTTATAGTCCGCATTTTTCTGATTCCAAAAATTCCACATAATTTTTGTGCTAGCCAATAAAAATCATAATATTTTAAGATAGCAGTGCTGACCATCTCTTTTATTGCTTCTGCATGTCTCTCTTTAAAAAAAAAATGACAGCCAATATAAACACTACAAATTTTTTAAAATGTACTTTGGCTTTAGAGAGATTAAAAAATAAAACTTAAAAAAAAATGGCCCTCAAAGTTTGTTTAGTTTATTAATGGAACCAAGGAATTGTAGTATTAAAACACCATTAGGCCAAAGTAGTAAGATGGGGATCACACGGGTGTATTCTGCAGAGTTGGTTTTAGGATACGAAGAATATATGAGAAGTGTATTAAATTCCCTGGAAGAAAAACCTCAAAACACAGTACACGTCATTAAAATGTTTTAAGTTTTTTGTAAAAATAACATATTATTTCTCAAATTACAGAGGAACTGTAACAGTGAAGGGGGGAAAAAACTGCTCTTTCCAAAATAGGAATATTCTTCCACTACTTTTGAACCTAATAATAGCTTTGAAAGCATTCAACAATTCCTTCAACTTTAAGATTATTTAAGGGGACATATCTAAACAATTAGATACAATCAGACATAAGTTCTTTGTGCTGAGTCGCAATCAAATGCAAGATTCCCCAGTTATGTTTTCAAATAGAAAAACATTTTTAAAATTGACTAAATGGAAACGACACATAAGTTTAGGGGGAATCGGCAGTAAATGGTAAGTGGGTAATAATAAATATTAGTAGCTAACTTTGTAGAGTGGGTTCTAGTGGGCAAAGTATTTCCATATGTGAAATATCACCGAGCTTTACAGCTACACTACAAAGTTAGGACAATTATAGGTCCTTCTTACATAGACGAAACTGAGTCTTAGAGAGGCTGCCACAGCTTGAAGGTAGTGGAGCTGGGATCTGACCTCGCAGTGTGTTTCTTTAAATTCTGGGCTGAGTCACCTCTGCTTACAAAAGACGTATTGTAGCAGTTAAGAGAATGAGCTGTGACACTGCCCACATTTCAAATCCTGCTTTCTACACTTAATGTATCTTTGTGACTTTGGACAGGCCATTTTAACTTGCAGCCCCTCCTTTTCTTTAAATGGAGATGACAAAAGTATCTACATATCATGGGGTTATGGAAAGTATAAAATGAGATAATGCACAAAAAGTACAGGAAGCAGATTTTAGCCCTTATGATCCTTGTTCATTTGCTTAGTTTTATTGTGAAAGGAAAAATAGGAAGGAGAACCAGCTAAAAATGGATAATTTTGATGGTCAGTTTCTAATAAAGACAAAGATCTAGGTGTCTTCCTTGAACACCTAGAAGGTGGAAATTATCCCTGTTTACCGAGAAGGTGGAAATTATTCCTGCTCTCAGTGAACAAGAGTTTCCTGCTCCAGCTGCCTGGACGTGGCCACGGCAGGGTCGCCTCCCTGAACTGGCAGAGCCACCCTGAATAAAGTGGACACTTTGCTCAAAAAGGTCTCTTATTTTCATTCCTTTTGGACCGGGATAAGGGCTCACTGAAGAACACACAGTTTGGCTCTCATGGTCACAGACTCAGCTCAGAGTTCCTAACTACAAGAAGGCCTGGGTTTCTCAGGTCAGTTCAGATGGCCAGGCCTGCATCTGCCCAGGTGACAGGTGAGTGATTCGGGCCTCAAGGGGGATTAAATGTCATTGCTCTGGCTGAGCCTTTGGAATCATCTGACCCGATAACATGGCACTCAGAAGCACAACAACCCAGGGAGAGGTAAACAAAAACCAAATCAACCCTCACCCACAGGGGGAAAATTCCCTCCTACTTCAAAACCTAAAACCCAGACAGCTGCTACCTCCCAGGATGAACCACTGATAAAAATGCACAAGAGGAGCTCAGGGAGAAAAACAACAAATAAACCAGCAAAGCCATGGTTAATTAAAATGATTTGTTGTACTACCTTTATCATTAATATGTTGCTAAATTGCATTTAAAATGCCTATTTTTTTTTACCCCCTAGAATAAGATTTCAATTGGAAAGCAAATGACTTAAGCAGGTAGTGTCCAAGTGTCAAGATTTAGTAAACATGGGACTGAGCACTATGACCACATGGGGGTGGGGGTGAGAGAGAGTAGTGGGGAAAGAAAGGCCTTTGAACTAGGTTTTGTGGCCTAAGTCAAGAATGCCTAGGGGTTAGATAATTCTCAAGCTGACCCTGAAGTCAGCTGCAGCATGACAAGACAGAGGACAGGGAGAACAGAGTTGAGGAAAAAATTTTAAAACAAACCTACGTGCTTCATGGCTTGCTTACTGCTAAACTCTCTCTTGCTAAGGTGGTTGCCACAGCCTGCCCTGCTTGCAGCATGTTCCCATCGTAAGGCCCGGGCCGGGCTGGGCAGGAGGTGGGGAATGAACGGCTCCCTCAAGAGGACTGATGAGGTGTCTGGTGGGGCCCCTCTCAGGCTCCCATAGAAACTTAAATGGGGCAGGGGCAAGCAGCGTTGAGGAAACTACTTTCTGCTTTCCTCAAAATTCTCAGGCCCCTATAAAGTTATTTTGGGTGGAAACTACTTCAGGATAAACAGAAGAAACAAATTACCTTGAGAGAGTCTAGATAAACCTTTGGGTTCTTGAAACTTACCCGAACCACATAGTTGAATCGCCTGGAATCCAGAATAGCAGTTGAGAAATCCAGCCTGTTGAAAGCCTCCCCCAGAGTGCAGTATCCATGGCGCTGAGCGTGAAAACAGAGGGTGCAGTGACAATTCCAGTCGCACTGAGGCCATTCTCTGTGACCATCTACACAGACCTACTGGACAAGCTTGATGACTGCCTTCATGGACCTATGACCATGTGTTCCCCCATGGTCGGTTCTTTCTGGGAATCCCCGTGAGTCACAAGGATGGTGGCTAACACAGCCAACAGCCGCTGGAGTCTCTGATTTACATGTTAAACCTCCCATTTTCATGACCTGTACCACCTGGGCCCTGGCTCTCTGTTCACGCTTGTCTGGGAAAATGAAAAGTAGGAAAGGTTGGGAGCTGAAGCTATGACGTGTGGGATGAGGGATGGTGACTGTGATGGACTCGAGGGAGGAGAATGAGGCCTCCCTGTGCCAACTCTGCCTCCCACCTGGCCTTGTGTTTCTAGAGCTTTGCTCATTATGGGCATCAAAAGAGTTTTAAGGCTTCATAAGGAAGCAAAAGAAGCCGTGACCCTTTACCTATGGACGTACAAGGAATCGTGAGTTTTGAACCGTGGCTGGCAGTCCCAGCTCTGCTCCGAGTATCGGGGTGGTCTTACATATGTATATAACCCACCCTCTCTATGCTCCAAGTCATGGATCTAGATGTTCCTCGAGGCCCCTGACAATGATAGATCTCATCCTCCATTCACACTGCCTCGTGCCATGGTTATTTCGGCAAATGCGTGTGCAGAGAGAAAATGTACCTAAAAGGGTTTCTAAAATGCCATCCAAATGTAGTTGTTACAATATGCTGTCCCTTTCCACATCTATCCTGGTCCCTCACACTGCGCAGGCACTGAAGACCTCTGCCACATTTATTTTCCAGGGCTAAAAGTTATCCTAGTTGAAGTCTGAAGAGATCTTAGAACAAAAGGAAGACACAGTCCTCTAGGCAAAGCCCAAGGCAGTACAGTGATACATTTGAGATGGGCATATTAATCTTTATAAAGCACTCTACATACGTTATCTCACTGAGTGATTCAGAATCTACCTAGTGACTTCTGCTTCTTTCTCTGTCTCTTTGTAGCCCCAAATTCTGTAGGCTGGCTCGGTAGCTGGCTGTGGCCACCAGCACCCACACCCAAAGAAGACAGGCAGAGGACATGATCTGAAGCAACATTGTTGCTCAATTTCCCCCTTCCCTGTCATGGGGAGGCAGAAGGCTAAGCATAACTGTTTAACAAGTGGAGGGATACTCACCTCTTTAGTACTTCCTTTGTGAACATAGATCCATTTTTCTTGATGGAAATCTAGAGATAAAAAAATACCAAAATCACAATTTTATAATTTGCAACATGCCCAAGATTTTAAGTGTGCTTTCTTTTACATGTATCCAAAAGTTTTTAAAGTTTTGACAAAAAAAATACAAAGACTCTACTGATAATCTAAGATGATTCAAATACCTAATTTTTGCAGTACATAAATATTGCAGCTATAATTGGCTTTGTTTGAAGCACTCCAAATATTTCAGGGCCATATTTAGGATACCAAAACTGAAAATTAAAAAAATTCTAATACCAAGTACTAGTTAGTTCTAATTGCCAAATCTAAATCTTATACAAGACCATTAAAAAGTAGAAATAAAACAGATGAAATAACATGAAGAAATCATGCAGTACAGATGGATTAAACTAAAGATCTGTAAATCATGCTTATTAATAGCATTCTATACTCTGTTAATACTTGCAGCATCTAGAAACATGACTAGTATTTATATAAGGAAAGAGGGAGAAGCAAAAGCCTTTTTCAAGGCCTCAAAACACAATTCAAAATAAAAGTACACACTGGAACTGATTCAGTCAACCATGTCATTATAAAGTAACTATATTTCCTATGCCAAATACAAGTGACAAGTAGGGGGGAAATGATTTATAAACAATATCATAAAGATGACATAAATCTCCCTTATAAACGCCCAGCCATGTTTTTGAATGCAAAGTTCCCTGTAACTTCTGTCAGTGACATGGTAAATATTAAGGTAGATATTTAACACACAAGGTATGATTTCTTTTTTTTCAAGAACCAATCATAACTATCTTCAAACAGTTTTCTTCTTAAATTCAAAACAAATGGCTTACACTGAGTTTTGGTTTTGCTATTCAGCATGTCCTTCTTTCTCTTCTTGGCTGCCACATCATAATTGAGGCTGTTGAAAAGATTTTCTTTATTGTATACCTCCTTGTTGCAGTAGCTATGAATAACAGAAGACAGGAGATGAGTGTAACAGCTCAACTTTAATAGGCAGTGCTCCTGTAAATAGCTTACTGGGTTATAACACACACACCCTCCTCAAACAAAATAAAACAAAATAATCACTCCAAAGTTTACATACACACAGACTTCTATTAGGACAAAATATTGTCACATCTGAGTGGAAGGCAGGGATGGGAGCTTCTACTTCTTTTGAATTCCCCAACAGTGCCTGCCATTGTGTTCAACACACAGCACACACTCTCTAACAAGAGCAATGCAGGGCACTACAGTATTACTTTAAGCACAAATGATGAACGCGGGTGGAGGGGTGTGATTGTTGGTATCACTGAAAAACACAATGCCTTCATTTTGCAAAAGCCCAAGTTCATCAAGATATTGTTCACCTACCATACAATTCACTCATTTAAACTTTTTTTAAAGCTAGCATCTTCCTATCATGTCTTTAAAACATCACAGTTACAAAACTCTGACTTACCAGCCTCCTTTCTAGGAGATACTTATTCTATACACTAGTTGTTTAGGTTTCATGTAGTTTCTTTACAAACACTAGGTGCCATGCTGCAAGGTGAAGAGCGTGGGTCCTAACTGAAACAAGCTACATTCATAATTCATAAATTTATAAGGGCTAAACAGAAATAGAATGTCCCTTCCCAATTCACAGGTGATTGAAGGATGGGCAGGTTCATCTCAGGTCAGGGGCGTGTTTCCTTTAGTTGGCTGAACTATCGCTTGGCAGGGGGAGGGGCTGATCGAGTTCTATTCGACTGCCCTAGGTAACTGCAAGGGAAATCTCTGAATAGCTTCCACAGAAGGGAGGCAGGAGATACAGTGCGGCATAATGAGACGCTAGGTCTCCCAGACCCCAACTCCCGTGGGGTATGCATATTCAAGAAGAGAAATTTAGAATGTCACCTAGTAAACATAAATCAGAGGGTTTTTGTTAAACAACCAATATATGGTAGCTTCCCTGCTGGATTTAAAATGTGATATGATTTATATCTTTTTTTTGGCCATACATTTGTTGGGTGAAATGGGTCCACCTGTACTTCCCCATTCCACTGGCACTGTGTAAATGGTAGAAAAGAGGGTTTGAATCAATTTCCAGTACCCTGTTGTAATCGTCTCTCACGTTAACGCATCAGTTAGTAGAATAAGTATCTTGCTAAAATGCTTGTATATGATAATCACAGGTATACTCAGTGCTGCTTTTCTGCACCCTTAGAGAGAAACCTGATGGATAATCAATCATTGGTTGATCCTTCTTCTTAAGACCAAGCTTGAAATACCTTTAGCCGTCTCCTTTTAATTTAGGGAAACAGGTTATTTTTAGGTTTCAGATGGATTATAGCAGAAATGTCCTTCCCTTGGCAGCACTAGCTTAAGCAAGCCAGGGGTGAGTTTTGGGGTCAGGCTTTGTTTATCATATGAGTGTCTGTCTACTTAACTGACTCTAGGGGTACAAAAGTACAGGCCAGCCAGTTATCTGCTCCAAGGTCAGGAGGAAAAGAGGGGCAGGACAAAGGGAGAACAGAACTCTCAGTCCCTGAGGCTAACTTAAGAAATTTCAACTGAAGTTGACAAAAAGGGGAAGAGATGGAAGGTCACTTGACTGGTTCATGATGTACCGAAGCCTAGAACAGCTTTAGAAAGCAAATCTAGAACGTTTTGCGTGCAAAAATACCACATCAAGGCTTATTTTTAAAGGCGCACACATGCTTACAACCACAGACAATAAATATCTACAGTACAAACTCCACATACAGAGAACCATAAAACGAAGCTGTCCTATTCTCAATCACACACTTAAGATTCAGCAGAAAATTTTCATTGCTTGGCTCTAGATTGTGACCATTTCTTAGAAATTTAAAATACTTATATTTCATCTTATTCTTTTCTAACTGAAAACATTTCTCAAAGGAATTTGAGCACTTGCTTTCCTCACAGAAACAATAACCTGCCTTAAGCCAGAGTGAGTCATTTCAAAAGCTAGTGTGAGAAGAATTTACATAATGAATGATGCTGTCATGCTGCAGAATGCTGAAAAGCTTTAACCAAAGAGAAACCCTGTGCTTTTCACTTGGTTTTAGGTTTTGGACTCCGCTGGAAGGGCCTGGAAGGAAGGGCCATGGGGTGTATTTGTGTTGCCTACTGACATGTTTTCTTTTAAGCAATAATCAATTCAGTTAGAGGCTATTTCGAGAGTTCAATTATGTCCATTTCAAGGAAATGCAAAGCCAATGGAAAATTGCAACTGAATTTTTAACAAGTAAAAACCACTGCCATTTAGGAACCGCAGCATTTAATTTAAAAAAAAAATAAGAACTGAGCATAAACCATCTTAAAGAGGCTGATTTCTTCACTAAATTCAATAATAGCCAACACATCATTATTTGGCAGTCAGTTCTTACTAATCCTGATTTTTATAGGCCTGCGCCAGAATAAAGAAAAGATCTCTCCCTCCCCTACACTACAATCAGACACATACCAAGATACTTGAGACAACTTTAGGAAAGGTAGAAGGATTTCAAAATAAGACCACTTTGGCAGTAGAGACAAAGGAAGGGAAGGGGAAAGAAAAAACTTTATTTCTCATTTCAATTGCAACAGCAGCCCTTTTGAAAGTTGCCGCCTGTTCCAAAGAACCTATTTGAAGTTATACGAAGTTTGATTAAGGCCAATGAGATTTCTAAACTAATTTGCTGCAATACATACTCAAATTGCCAAACTCCCAGGCCCAGTGCCTGGAATGCACTGGTGAAACAACCTTGTGTATAAAGCCCTTAGAGCAGTGCCTTGCCCGTAGTAAGCACTCTATAAAATCTTAACTATTATTTTAATTTTATTATGCACCACTCATCCAGGGCACCAAGTAAACTTCCTGCTTCCTGGTTCAGCCTTAGGTGTACAGTAAAGCCAGAGTTGTCAACTGCAGAAGTGTAGGCTGGGAGAAGTGAGGCTGAGGCTCAGACCTGTTAGATTACTCATCCTGGGGGTGGGGTGGGCAGCGGGGCCTCAGTGTGTGAGGGAGGCCCCGGGGGGTGGGGGACACCTCAATCTCCACTTCCCTGAGGCACTCTTGGACCACCCTAACTCATGCTGAGCTCCTTCTCTGGAAGATTTTAATCTGTCCCATCAATTTCTTTTTTTGCATGGGCAGGCACTGGGAATCGAACCCTGGTCTCTTGCATGGCAGGCGAGAACTCTGCCTGCTGAGTCACCGTGGCCCACCCTGTCTCATCAATTTTAACACCTACGGTTCCCCTTCTACTTTTTGAGAGAAGGGGTCCTGTTGATGCTTATCTTAACTCCTCCCATTTTGTTCTGGTCGCTTAGCCCTGACTTGTAGCTGGAAGGTCACAGGGAGAATGGCAGGCAGAGTTCAGGATGGATGTGTTGTACAGACCAGCCGGGGTCAACATTAAACAAAACGGCCACACTGAAAAATGCTAAATGCGTCCTTTTCCCGCCTCTTATTTGGGCAGTTCACAGGCCTGCACCTGGAATTAGAGAAGTATACCTCGCCTCTGTAGTCTTTTTTTACAGCCTCCCCACCCCCTTTGAAGGGTCTGCCTTTTGTTTTCTCACCACAAGAGAAGTATTCAGCATCACCTGTGCGGGCAGGCACTCAGCCCAAAGCTGACCTCACGGAGAAGCTGACACCAGGACGGAAAACAGTGGGGAGACCTGAGATCACCAGCCCAGGCCTCAGAAGGCCAAAGGATTTTAAGAAGTTGGCAGGCTTCTCATGCTAAGTAAGGAAGGGTTTGTTTACAATTGCTGGAAAAAAAAATACCCTGCAAACAAACAGCCAGTTGCTTTGCTAGGAGGCTACCAAATGATTCCTAAACAATGACTCACCCAGTAACCACAGGTGGTCACTCTACTGATGACCTTTGCTGATGGTGAACTTGACAGTTCTGGCTCAGAGGGTGCCAAATGGGAGGAAAGAAAGGAGGCAAAGGGACAAGAAAGGAGACCAGCTACCTGATCCCAGCCTAGTCTGAACTTTTGAGGTAAGTTAAAACTATCTTCAGATCTTCTATACTGTGTGGAGAAAGAAGCACTGCCATTTATTTCTAAAGGAGAGTGATACCAGCTTATCTTCTGGGGCAGGGACGGTGTGACTACTCTACAACTAGAAGGTCTGCATGTTAAATTCTCTCCTGCTGAACCCAGTAACTGGCTCCCCGCCCAGGAGACCCTACAGTTACACGTGGGTTCGCCATTATGGGCGCCACTGATGCACCTTCCTAAAAAGAACCTGAACCTCTACACAGAACCAAAAGCCAAACTAGCAGATCATCATTCCTTAGGAAAAAAAGGAAGTTTCTACTCTACCCCTTCCTATTTGTTGAGGGGGGAATAATTTAGACATAATTAGTCATTTGATTCTCTAAAAGATACCGTCTCATGACACCAGTTGGTCTTTTTTGCCCCTGCAAATAAACTAAATCATGATCTGGCATAAATAAGATTTTAAAAATAATGCTCCCCTCGGCAGCCAGGTGGGCCTTCTGCAGCGGACAAGCCGCACTGAAATGGGTTTGCATCACTGAACGGTGAGAAAGAAGACGGACCGGACCGGTCAGTTGAGGAAACAGCTGCAAATGGATGGTCCTCCGGCAAGCAGACGGCGGTGGGTTTGATCCCTGCATCCTGGGCCGCTGACCACCGCTCAGGACCCCCGGCAAGCGCAGGTCCCCGAACAACCATCTGGCCGGTCCTGTCGCCGCAGCTTCCTGGTTACTCATAACTCCCAGCCCACCCAGCGGCGCGTGGGAAGAAACCGGGGGCGCTCCGGGCAGGGTCGGCGTCGGATCCCATCTCCCGGCCCGCGCCCACCGCGCCCCGCGCCTCCGAGCCCCGCGACCCGGCGGTGAACGGCGCGCGGCCACTCGCCCGCGCCCGGACACACGCAAACGGCTCCACTCCGGGGTCCCTAAGGCAAGGGTCCTAATCTGGGTTCGGGAACCCCTAGAGTAATGAGCGTAAGTTTGAGCGTCTGGGGACATGGTCGACGACTGTCATCAAATTCTCCGAGGGATCCGGGGCTCCAAGGAGTGATGCCCACTTGGGGACGCTGACCTTGAACCAAACTCGGAGCGCGTGCTCGGGCGACCTCTACAGAAGTGCGGGCAACTCACCCCGCCGCCTGGTCAGGGCTCCCTCCTCGGCCTGCCCCCACCCTCCATTCCTCTGCCCCGCGACCCCAGACCAGCTCCGGTCGTTTCTGTGGGCCGGAGGTTGGTGGCGTGTCCCCTCACCTGCTGAGGTCGCCTACAAAGCTGCCGCTCTTCTCATCCAGGAAGCGCTTCCAGCCGTCGGCCGTCTTCACCCAACTCTGGCCCGGGGACCGCCAGTCCTGTCCGAGGAATGGCATGGCACCGGCGAGGGGACGCGACGAACAGACTGGACCGACAGATAGACGCTATCGGCCCGGCGGCCTGGAGCACCCGCTCAGGGGGGCGGGGGACGGTGAGGAAAGCGGGTGCAGAGAAATGCGGTGGCGGCCGCGGATCTGGAGGAGCAGAGCGGGGTGCCCTGAGCTGGCAGAGAACGCTGGCGCTGGGCAGGGTCGCACGGAGCGTCGCGCCGCCCGAGTGCTGCGCCGCTGCCCCGCGCGGTATTTATCCCCGCGCCTGGCCGCGGCGCTTTGTTGCCGGAAGAGCAGCCTGCTCTAAGCCCGCCCCCGGCCCGGAGCCCACGTGGCTTTGTTTATGGGCTCGGCTTGTTTTCCGAGGTGCTCTTGCACAATCGCTCGCCTGTGGAAACCCGAAGCCGCGCGGCGAGGCCGGCTCTCCCGCCGCCCCTCCCGCAGCTGGCACCGCCGCGCCCCTCCCCGCCTGCCGCGCCCAGCCCCGCGCAGCTGCCGCGGTGGGGAGAGCCCGGCCCAACGTCGGAGAAGCCGTGCCGCGTCCTCCTGCCGCTCCCGGCCGGCGAGATGCAGGGCAGGCCGAGGCCCGAGCGGCGTCTGGGTCACCGCGGGGCTGGGGTGGGAAGGGAGGACTTGCCCCCTTTCCGCCCCAAGCTGTCATAGTCGAACGCAGTCAGATCAGCTCTCCAGGGACTGCCGTGCAGTGGGGGCCGGGCAGAGGGCAGCCTGGCCTCTCTCGCTGCCCAGATGCGCTGTAGGGCGCCCGGGGTTGCGGGGGGAGGGGGAGGGGTGGCCGCGTGGTGGGAGAGGGAGGAGGGACAGCTCCCACCCATTTTGCCCCTGAACTGTCATTAGCAAGTGTGTGGTGAGGCTCGCCGCCCAAGGTGGCAAAGGAAAGAGAAGGAGGAGGCCGGAGCGGCCTGGTCCCCGCGGGGTGGGAGCGGATGGCCGGGACGGACCAGCTTCGCCATCCTAGCGCCCAGAGCTAGCAGCACCCGCGTGGGCGGTGCCTTTCCAGGCTCGGCAGGCCAGGGAGCGGGTTAAGGTCTCCTGAGCCCTGTCCCTGTGCAATCTGGCTCTTGGCGCCGCGGCTGGACTTTCTTTTGTGAAAACACAGTAGCTCCTTTCTGCTGGTCGCATCCTTTCAGCCACTGAGTTCTTCCTGAAGAATATCAGGCCAGGGGTTCTGTTAGTTCTGGTGAGAGTGGATAGAGAACAGCCGCCCTGCATGTTCTCCCTTCCCCGGGCCGGTGGGGACTAAAGAAACTGCATGTTTACAGTGCGGGTGAGGCCTGAAGCACCGTGTGCTGGAGGCCCTCACATGCCTTAGTTTATTAACCCTAATCAGGGAAGCTCCGGCAGCGTAGAAATTATTATCCTGCTTGCAGATGAGGGGACTGAGAGCCTCAGAGAGGGGTTAAGCCAGTGATGTGCCCAGGGTCATACAGACAGTTTCTTCACAGCCCTTACTATAATCTGAAATCACTCTGTTTGTGTTTTCCTTTACTTTTGTGAGGTAGCAGTTTATCCCTCTTTGCAAAATGGAAGCTCCATAAGAGAAGGTCAGTCTTGTTGGAGATGTATCCAGCCCAGCACCATGCCAGTCCTGGAATAGGCCTTTAAAAACTGCTTGTATGAATAAGTGAATGGATGTGGGAGGCTCCAGTATCACCTGGCTTCTTGCCCTTTATGACCTCCACTTATGATGCTTTCCAGTCTGATCCTTTTGGCAGTTGGATTGCACAGGGCAATGGCAGCAGAGTAAAAATCCCATGCCAAGAATTAGCTTCAAACTAGATTCTTCCATTCTTCTTTCTTGGCCCTCATTGACTCTGGGAAATCTTAAAAGCTCAGAGTCGGCAAAGAAATGGTGTGTTTTCTGTGAGGCAGAAGAGGATGTTTTTAATAAAGTCTGTTTTTAAGAAATCCGGTTTCTCTGATTCAGGTTTCCCACATAAATGATTAGTCTAGTAATAGCAAAACATCTTGCAAACACACTGCAGAAGGTCCTAAGCAAATGTTAAATGCTATGTTCATGCTAACAGATTAGATGATGTTGTATCTGGCCTTTGTTGGAGGAAATCAGTATCTGTAAGGATGCAAACTTAAAGGATGTGATTATTAAAGATGCATGCTAGTCACGTATCAGTAAGGTACATCCTAGTGGAAACCACAGAGGGCTAGAAGGTGGAAATATTTGAACTCTAATTTTGCCAAGCACCTTACTCCATGTCTGACATTGGATTAATGACTTAAACTTCTGAGGCTCAGTTTTCCCAGCTGTCAAGAAAAAAAAAATGGAGCCAATAATGCCTTCCTTTAAGGAATATTTAGAAAGTGTGGTAGATTAGATTATTGGTACCAATTCTTCAGTCCTATTTAGTAGTGTTATCCACCCACACCCTTATAATGTCCTTGTGGTGGGTGATGTGAATTTCCCCAATACTTAACATTGGGACTGGCCATGTGACTTGCTTTGACCAATGGGATGTTGGTGGATGTCATGTGAGCAGAGGACTCACAGTGTGTTTGACTGGTTGGACTTATCATCCTGAGCTTCTACCAACACCATGAACAGAATGTATCCTGAGAAGCCACTGCCACTCTAGCCTGGAGTCCAGGATGAGCAGACACCTCAGCTGATCCACAGATGTATTAGGAAGAAATAAGGGTTTATTGCTGAACGTCCCTGAGATTTTTCTGGTTATTTGTTATGCAGTTTTATTGTGTCAGTAGCTGACTACTACAAAGAGTTGAGTGACTGAAAGTTTGTAAAAGTTTTGTAACCTATAAAATTCAAACACAAGTAGGAAATCACAATTTTTTTTGGCTAAGAATTAGTCTCAGGAAGCTTCGGTGTTCGTTTCTAGCCCTTCACCTTTCTTCTTCTCTGCCCCTTCAAAAAAAAAATGTGGCTGTCTTATTTTAACTCAGAGTATTTTTCAAAGTATGGGTGACTGCTTTAGATTTCCACACTGTTAAAAATCTAACTTGACACTTCCTCAAATGCAAGATTTCTACTGGGCAGCCTTGTAATGCTGAGCCCCTCAAAATAAAGAATGTGCTAGGCTGTGTCCAGAGCAGTTACTTCCACATCAGATGTTGGCTTAACTTTGCAAAGGCTCTCTGGGAGCCTAATCATAGGGGTGCATATGAGAATCACCAAAGGCAAAGGGTCACTACTGCAGCTTCAGGCTGAAAATGCAAAGGCAGATGGGAACTTGGAGGGTTTTACAACGCTTAGACTAGTTTGGACCCAGTGTGGTCTGATATTTTGAGCAGTATACACCCTTCGAGCATCATGGCTGGGGCTCTCTTGTACTGCTGTGCTACAACAGCTTGCTTAGACTACTTGCTAGGTGTTTGGCTTTTGTCACGTGCATCGCCCCCATAGGGCCATATACTCCTAGATGGGAGGATTGTGTCTTATCAGTTTAGTCACTACAGTGTCTGACATGGTGCTTGGTACATGGAAAGTAGTCGATGAATAGCTCAATAAATGTTGAACTGATCTAGAATGCTGTTATTCCTTACTGACATCTCATTACCTCTAGGGACATAGCAGCTAGTATATGATAACCTGGATTGGTTCCCAGGTCTATCCCTAGCCCCAACTAGAGTCAGATTTCCTGGGTTTGAATCATGGTTCCCACCTAACTAACCGTGTAACCTCGGGAAAATTACCTAATCTCTCTGTGCCGTACTTTACTAATTTGTTAAATGGGAATATTATATATATATAATCCTCCTTCAGAGGATTTATTGAGATAATACGTTTAAAATGCTTATAACAATAACAATGTCAAGGTTGGTATTATTATCATTGTATTATCTTCATGCAAGGTTTGTACCTCTATGTTTTACTTGGTTCAGTCCACGTACATCTTCTCCATTAAATTGTAACTTTTGAGGGCAAGGAGCATGGCTCACTCAGCTAATCTCCAGATATAGTGAAATGTGCTTATTGAAGTAAAAGTATAATGAAAAATAGCTTACACATTATTAGTTCTTATTGCATTTAAATAGTGGAAATGAGCCTTATTCTGCTCAGAAGACTATATTTTCAAAAGTAGACCTGGCATGAGTTTAGCCTGCCCACTGCCTTGTAAGGCTATGAAGCTGTTTAGAGAAACTGTTTGTAAAAGGACTGAGGAAACTTGATAAAAATGAATTGCTCTGTTGCTTCTAAATCAAAATGACATACATTTATAGTTTTGGCCAAGAGACTGACTACTTCTTACTGAAAGGCAATGGTATTTTGTTTTCTCATAGTTTCTCCTTCTGAAAGGGTATTTTATTGTGAAGAATACTTATTAGTGGTAATTGTAAGTTAAAAATAACTTGAGCTTATGGGGTGAAGCTGGGACAAGAATCAACCAAATCTGTCCACTTACCCTGTTCTAATTAGAGTGAATTTTACAAAAGAGGAGTTAGAGGAACTCAGCGGATTAAATTCAACCTGCCATGGTTCTCACAGGAATGTATGTCTAATGTCACAACCGTTTGCATATGACCTTACACCCTTCTCTGTCTAGGGTGGGGCATCCTTGAAACAGTGGAAATTCATCTGTTAGGTGTGTTTGGGCAGGAACTTCCAGCTGCGTGTGTTATTTTTGGGTCTCTGTTTGCTAGGAGTCCTGCCAACTAAATTAAAATTGGTCAGACACATGTCACTGAAAATATGCTCATTCCTTTAATGAAAATCATTTGGCCTTCCTCAAATGTGGGCCTGGTTCTGTTTTCAAGAGAGGATCGAGGGCATTTTTCTATAATCCTCATTCTCCCATAGCCCAGTTGCTCAGTTTTAATGAAAACTCTCTCTTTTTAATAAGCAGCAGAAGGATTTGGACATGAGACTGCTGCTCACTTTTGTATAATACAGGGAAATGGATGGAACCACAACATTTATCAATAGCCCAGACTTTCAGTGTTTTTAAAAAAGACACGCACATAGATTTTAAAGAGATGTTGACTTTATTATAGATGCAAAGCTTTAAATGCAGTCTTAGTACCTGAAATTTGTTAAAGCCAATCTATCTATAACCCCCCAGGTGATAGATTTAGTGGTTGAGTAGCAAATTTTAGTACTGAGATTTCTCATATGTGAAAATAGCTTTAATAAAATTACATAATAAAATTCATGAAGACATCGTGTCTGGTGGTTTACTTATTTATTATCACTAATGTTTACCTACATTGAAAGGTGGATATTTGTATCCTGTTTTAAAGATGAAGAGACTGAGGTTCAGATATGTTAACAACTTACTCAGAGGTGTGTTTAATAAGCAGAACAAACTGCTGAAGTTACCTAATCCAGTGCCTTCCTTTTACCCACAAGAAGGCCAAGGTCCGAAGAAAAGAGACTCATCTAGGAACACAGAGCTAGTCAGTAGCAGCCCTGGGAATAGGGCCATTTTTGCTCCTATAGCACCAGAAAACCGAACCAAGAGGGTTAGAAGATTTTATCTAATTTTGCTATATACTGACCAATATCTCTGAGAAATGTAAAGTTCAAAATAAAATTCAATTCAAGTCCTCTAATTTACACACTCTAATGATTGGATATTATTAGGACTTCTCATTGAATGAGTGTGGTTCAAAGAGTGCAAGACAAACAATAACTTTGAGTTGAAGAGGCTATTCCTTCAAAGTCAACCAGAATCCTAGAGAAACAGGAGATTTGAAGAACCAGGTGCCTGTTGAGTCCTTACCTGACCATCAGGTTAAATGCAGATCTGCTGGCTGTCGTTTTCTTGACAAACCATTATAATCACTGTGTGTCTTGACTCATCAATCCTAACCTGATCCTTACAAAATGAAGAAGCATTTTGTAAGTCATGTTAACTGTGGTTCCTCACTTATGAATCAGCTACTGATTTGTTAAATCCTGGAGAAGTCGTCTAACCTGTTCAGTGTTTGGTTTTCCCATTTACACACATGTGTTTAGAAAAAGTCAAAAGAGTCTTTGACATCATTCATTGAAAGGTGATCATTGACAATAATGACAAATTTTCTTTGGGAAATAGAGAAACAGAATTGTCCTCTATCCTGTGTCTTGGGTAATTTGTGTATCTCTGTCTGACTTAACTGTCACTTTTCCATAGAAAGCAAAAGTTTAGAGAAATCTTGCTGCTGTCTACCTGGTACTTGGAACATATGAGGGCTCTGTGTATGTGTAATTGAACTTGTTTGTTGTAGCCTAGCAATTGAGGTCCATGAATTGCAAACCATTTTATTGCTTCTCTCAGACAATTCGATAAAAGTAAAAGGAAAATGAACCCATGATTTTTTTTTTTTGAAACAACAGTACATTCATTTCAGGAAGAAGAATAATTTTAAAAAGGAGTACAGAACGTTCATCTTCTTTTCTATTCTGACTATAGCCTGAGAAATTCAATCCCTTAAGGGACATGATATTTTCAACCAGGGTTTACTGTTGATATTAAGAAATAATTAGATCTTTTAAACATCTGTCTTGCTAAAAATGGTATTCTGTAAAAGCCTTTGCTGAATATCTTCAAATTGTGTTTATGAAAATGATGGTGTATAAATTAGATTTTTTTCCCTCCTCTGTCAACTAAGCAAAGGAGTGATTACCTTTAGTTGTACCTCTGATCATTTTATGGGTTGGAAAATTTATTATAGAATATTACTAATTCACTGTCTTAACAGGGATACATCACGGTCTTGCTTTGTTCCTGGCACACTTCTAAGCAGGTTTGGGAACAGAAAGATGAGCACTTACCCTCAGGGAGTTTATAGGCCATAAGGGGAGTGTTGTGGGTTGAATGGTGTCCCCCCCCCCCCGAAAAGATATGTTTAACCGGTGAATTTGACCTTATTTGGAAATAGGATCTTTGCAGATGCAATCAGGATAAACTGAGGTCATACTGGATGTGGATGGGCCCTAATCTAATGACAGATGTCTTTATTAGAAGAGGGAAACTTGAACAGAGAAACACAGAGAGACACAGGGAGAATGGCACATAACCTCAGAGGTAAGTGATGGGTTTATAAATCAAGGAATTCCAAGGATTGCCAGCAACCACCCAAAGATAGGAAGAGGTAAAGAAGGATCTTTTCCTAGAGACTTTAGAGAATGGTAGTCCTGATGATACCTTGATTTCAGACTTCTGGCCCCAGTACTGTGAGACAATAAATATCTGTTGTTTCAGCCACCCAGTTTGTGCTAATTTGTAACAGCAGCCTTAGGAAGCTAAGTAGAGAGGTAGACATATAAATATATATTCCTAAAACCATGTGGCATGTGTGGTAATAGAGAGGGTGGGCAGTGAAGAATTGGAATTTGGATGTGTCAAGTTGGAGGGCCTAGGGAACTCCAGGTGGACAAGTTAAACTGAGTATTGGACATATAATCAGGGCAGAGGGCTGGATTGGAGAGAGAGTCTTCAATTTAGCAGTTGCCTAAATCATAAGGATAGTTGAGATCACTGAGGGTGAGTGGGAGGAGTATGCCAAGGGTGGAGTCCTGGAGAACATATATTTACATGGGAGAAAGAGAAGTCTACTGAGGAAGTAATAGACAAAGAAATAGACTGGAAGAAGTGAGGAGAACTCAGGGACCTGGGCATAGTGAGCTTCAAGGAGAAGGGAGTGGTCAGTATTGTCAGACTTGATGGAAACATCCCCTGGGACCAGTGGGAGGGGGTCTCACTGGATTTAGTGAGTGTTTCAATTTACTAAAGCTGCTGGAATGCAATATACTAGAAATGGATTGGCTTTTACAAAGGGAATTTATTAAGTTACAAGTTACAGTTCTAAAGCTGTGAAAATGTACCAATTAAGGCACCAACAAGAGGATACTTTCTCAGAGGAAAGACTGCTGGCATCTGGGCTTCCTCTGTTGCACGTGAAGGAACATGGTGACATCTGCTGTCCTTCTCTCCAGGCTTCTGGTTTCAAACAGCTCTCTTAGCTCTGTGGGTCCTACTTGCTTCTCCCTGGGGCATTTTGTTTCTGAGCTTCTCTCCCATAAAGGGCTTCAGGAATGGCTTAAAATCCACCTTGAATTGGGTGAGTCGCATCTCCATGGAAACAGACTAATCAAAAGGTCCTGCCTATAATAGGTCTACCCCCACAAGAATGGATTAGAAGAACATGGCTTTTCTGAGGTGCATAACAGATTCAAACCAGCACAGTGAGGAAGAGGAGAAGGAGGAGGTCCAGGTGACCAGAGAGGTCAGGTGACTTTGGTAGAGAGGCAGGAGAAGCAGTCAGAGATGGAGCCGGTATAGGTTGATGATTCTTGAGAATTTATGTGTAGAGTGGAGGATGGTAGCTAGAGGGGTACTTGGGAAAAGGGAGGATTTTCTTTTAAGTCTTGGAGGCACTTAAGAGTGTTTATAGATGGGAGAGAGGGCAAGTCAGTGGCAATGAATCAGCTAAATAAATAAAAAAGAGAATGGGGATATATGATAGAATAAGACCCTGGAGGAGGAGGAGGAAGGATTGTAGCAGGAAGAACAGGTAGAAAAAAAGACCTCATTCCATGAGAGTAGAGAAGATATGGGAAAGGAGGAAGTGATTGTGGGCATGGGAAATGAAGGGAGAGAAAGGCTGACGGCTTCACTGTCATGAGTAAGCACAGGACAGGGTTTTCTGCTGAGAGGGATGTAGGAGTTGAGATCTGAGAAGATGGATGAAGATTTGGCAAAGGTTTTCAGAAGAATGGGAGAAAGAATAGGTCAAGGAGAGCTGTAAGGTCTGGTGGGCAGCACCAAGGCCCAGATGAAGCTTTGACTTTGAGGAGAATCCATGTGTATGGTTGTGTGATAGGTTAGTGTGGACTGATGTGGTGAAGGGAGGAAGGGCAGGGGAATAGACAGGGCTGAAGAAGAGTTACTCCAAAGTGAAGCTAGGAATCCAGTCTCATCAGGGAGATGAGAAATCTCAGGAGATGGTGATAAACTGTGACAAAATGGGGAAAAGGGGACTAAAGGTCTTTGGGAGATGGAAGTGAAATGTAATAAGAATGAAGATGTGAGAGAGAAGAAAGGATGAGGAAATTGAGGTCAGAGAGAGGTTTCAGGTTAAGAAGTCTGAGATCCTGGGTGTACCCCAAGAGTAGGTGGTTCTGTAGGAGTCATTGGGGTTGAGAGATTGCAGATTATGTGGCTGGAGTATTGGATGCATGGGACACTTGGATTTTGAGATCTCTCGGATTCTGGTAGCTGTTGCAGTGGAGATGAGTTCTACAAGGAACTATTCTGAGTCTTCAAAGAATAAGGGGATGGACTGGGTAAAGTCATGAGATGGGGTTACTGAATAGCATGAATCTCGAAGGAGGATAAATGTTTGCATGGGGGAAATAATGATGGCCTGGAATTGCACAGGAGCCAAAAGAATTCTAGCTCCTTCTAGGCCACTCCCCTCCCCCATTTTTTTAAACAGTGTTTACTACCAAATTTATGTAATAACAAAATACATTTGATTAAATGTCATCCAATTTACAGAATTTGATTTATGCACAACTTATCAAGATATATCTTCACTGGTGATTGTTGCACAAGACTTATGCCCAGGGCAGAGAGTTTGAGCATGCTTTCTGGGAAACTTAGGGTAGAGAATTTTTAGGGAGCCAGTACTACAAGGCAGGAGGGTTCAGCTGAGGGAAAGCAACAAGCAGCTGGGGAGAAGAGATCTCTAAACTCTTGAACACAGCCTTCTGGGCACTTGATCACCACTTAGCTCTCCGATATCATCTTAAGTCACTTCCCGCCTACCACCAGTACCCCACCAACCTAAATTACTAAAGTTCCGTCTCACAACTTAGGTACCCACTGTTTTGTTTTCCCAGAATATTCCTTCCCTCATTTTTCAACTGGCAAACTCCAGCTCATGCTAAAGGTGCCAAAGTAGGCAATATTTCTCCAGGCTGAATTAAATGCCCCTACTGTGTGTTGTGATGGAACCCTACATTTGTCTTCACCACCACCGTTCCAGTATTGAATTGGAATGGCTTGTGGACTTATTTCCCTCCCCTCAGATAGGGAACGGTTTGATGGCTGGGACTGTGCTTAGTCCACTGGTATTTCCTGAGCAGCTGTCCTCATGTCTGCACAAAGTAGAGGCTCGATAACTGTTGAATGAACGAAGAAGTGAATGGTTGGACGGGTGGCGGAAGAATAGTGTCTCATTGTTCTGAATGAGCCCTTGCTTTCACTGGTTTTAAGGCCAAAACCAGAAAAAACTCAGTGTTTCTTCTGCCCCCGCAGATTGTACTGTTGGAAAGGTTTCTTCCTAATTGTCCAGGCCTGCCCAGAGGAAAAGGTAGGAACTCCATTTGGAACAACATTCAGAAGGGATTTTCTCTTCTTGTCTTCACCTAGCTGATCCATGAATAAGATGGTTTTTCTTTGCTGGTGGTTATGGGATCCTGTACATTTCCATTTCACATGCCCTAAAAAGAGGTATAAATTTATGTTGTGTTAAATTTTCACTGATAATAAGTTGTAATAGACTTTCTTTTAAACAAAAAGCAAAGGACAAAATTACCTAAAACTAACAAGTAGATGAACATGTGTTGAAAAGTTGTCATATATACATTTTTTAATCAGTCAGTTAGTAACTCTTTCCTGCTAAGCTGCTGATTTGGGAGAAGCCGTCACTGAGTATAGTGTTGGTAGAAGGTGTGCTCACTTCCCAGTACTGGACCTCAAGGCACCAGATCTCTAGAGGCATGTGACAGGCTTGACCAGCCATGTGCTTTCCTGGGAGAGCGACAGAAGGAGGCTGGCGATTCAACATTGGAGTCCATTCCCCGGCAGCATCAGTGGAAGCTGCAGCAGCTTTGCCAGTGTCCTTGCTGCCTAGTTCTCTAAGACTGTCAGTCCCCACTTGCTTTTTTAAGATGTTTCCTCAGTGTCGTGTTAATGTTATGGATCCTGATAGTCTTCCAAAAAAAGCTTTGTGCTTAAGATAGCCAGGATGACTTCTGTGCTTGCAGTCAATCTGGCCAGGTAGAATTTCCACGCAGGAGAGGTGTCAGAGACAGTGTGTCCCCCTCCCCCATCGCTTCGCCTCTCATTCCCTTACCCTCCTCCAAACTCAGGCCAAAGGCTAAATTAGACCAGAGAGGATGATTTGAAAGTAATAGGACTTACTAAAAGAAATCATCTGCTGAGAAAACTGGACTCAAGCCCAGAGAAGGGATTTTCATTTGCGTAAATCGGGCAGATTTAGAAATACTGGAAAAGAGAAGAATGTTAACTGCCCATGTGTGAAAGTTAAAGATGAAGAATGGCAAAGCTTAGAGCTGTAGGTTTTTCCTATAAATCCATGACATGGGGACCATCAGGGCAGCAAGACTGAGCCCAAAGAAAGTTCATCTGGGGAGATTTTATTAATTTCCCTAATATATGCGTTTAGTTATAAACATTTTCTCAGCTTTGGAATTTTGCTTGAAGACATGAAATATTACTAGGGAGTAATATTTATTGAATGCCTATTGTGTGTTTGACTACGTGGGTTTATTAATTCATCCCAGACCCCTGCAAGGTAGGCATCATTATTCCTATTTTATTCACAAGGAAACTACGCGGTCAGGTGACTTGCTCAGAATCACATAGCTTGTTAGTGGCAGAGCTGGGATTGGAATCCAGGACTCTGACTCCAAAGCTCATGCTTTTCCTACAACACCATTCTGCCTCCAGAAGTTTGCACGAGGGCTATGGGAAAATAAGGGGGAGGGGAGAGAGAGAGGACTTCTGGACCTTGAGAAAAAAATTCTTCTTTCATATAAACTAGAATTGGGACTGGAGACTTAGCTGGCTAGTGTTTTGTTTTGCTGTGCTTTGTTTCCAAATACTTGGTCACAAGGACCTTGCCTCATAGGTATTTATTTTTATTTTTAAAGTATTTTTATTGAAATATCTTCACATACATATAGTCACCCAAAGTATACAATCAGTGGTTCACAGTATCATCATATAGTTGTGTATTCATCACCAGAATCATTTTTAGAACATTTACATCACTCCAGAAAAAGAAATTAAAAGAAAAAACGAAAAAAAAACCCATACAACCTATATCCCTTACCCCTCCCTCTCATTGACCCCTAGTATTTCAATCTACTAATTATTTTTTTTTTACCCTTTATCCCTCCTATTATTTATTTATTTTTTACTCATCTGTCCATATCCTGGATAAAGGAAGCATCAGCCACAAGGTTTTCACAATCCCACGGTCATGTTGTAAAAGCTATATAGTTATACAATCGTCATCAAGAATCAAGGCTACTGGAATTCAGTTCAACAGTTTCAGGTACTCCAACCACTCCAATACACCATAAACTAAAAAGGGATATCTATATAATGCATAAGAATAACCTCTAGGATAACCTATTGACTCTGTTTGAAATCTCTCAGCCACTGAAACTTTGTCTCATTTCTCTCTTCCCCCTTTTGGTCAAGAAGGCTTTCTCAATCCCACGATGCCAGGTCCCAGCTCATCTCTGGGGGTCATGTCCCATGTTACTGAGGAGATTTACACTCCTGGGAGTCATGTCCTATGTAGTGGGGAGGGCAGTGAATTCACCTGCATGGCTGGCTTAGAGAGAGAGACCACATCTGAGCAATAAAAGAGGTACTCTGGGGGTGACTCAAGCATAATTGTAAGTAGGCTTAGCTTCTTCTTTGCAGGAATAAGCTTCATAGGGCAAACCCCAAGATCAAACTCAGCCTATAGAATTGGTTGTCCCCACTGCTTGTTAGAAAATCAGGAATTCTCCAGATAGGGGAGTTTAATATTTCCCTCTTTCTTCTCAGTCTCCCAAGGGAACTTTGCAAATATTTTTTAATTCTCTGCCCTAATTACGCTAGGGTATAATATTGGGGCATCACACTAACCTGTACAAACCCACAAGATCTCACACCCTATTCAAGATTCCATATAATTATGGTGTTTAACTAAACTGACCACACAAGTTAAATTAGATAATGCGCTACCCAAAATATAAATTTTGTGCCAAATAAACATCTCTTCCTTTCGTCTCATACAAAGCTAAAGTTTTAAAATATAGACCATATCATTCTTTACCCTATATTCTGTATCTTAGTCCTATCCAGATCAGCTTCATTCATATTTCTAGTGAAGTCTGATCACTTGTTCAACTTTGTATCAGTTGTGGTATGGGGTAATGCTGACTTTCATAGCTTCAGATCTCTAACTCTGAGTCTCAGGTATCACACAAATACCTGAAGTTTCAGGGAATGACCAGGTTATACACAAATATCTCAGTATCTCAAAATTTAGCAATAACAATGACAAATCCTGAATATATATGACTGCTGTAAGATCTTACAACCTAGGACCCTTTACAATAGACCCTGTGGTAGTTAGATTCATTGCCAGTTTGGCCAGGTGAAGGTACCTAGTTCTGTTGCTGTGGACATGAGCCAATGGTACATGAACCTCATCTGTTGCTCATTACATCTACAGTCAGCTAAGAGGTGTGCCTACTGTAATAAATGCTGTTTGATTTAATTGGCTGGTGCTTAAATGAGAGAGCTCAACATAGCATAGCCCAAGCATCTCAGCACTCACAGCTCAGCACTCACAGCTCAGCCCAGGTCTTTGGAGATGGAGAAAGAAATCCCCTGGGGAAAGTTGTTGGAACCCAGAGGCCTGGAGAGAAGGCCAGCAGAGATCACCATGTGCCTTCCTATGTAATAAAGAACCTCAATTGAAAGTTATCTGCCTTTCCTCTGAAGAACTAATGAAATAGATCCCCTTTTATTAAAAGTCAATCTGTCTCTGGTGTATGGCATTCTGGCAGCTAGCAAACTAGAACAGGCCCCAACCTGGTAACTCATACTCTCAACTTAAATTCTCTAAGTTTGTATATTATAGTTAGTCCATACGAGTGAGGCATGATCATATTTGTCTTTTTGTTTCTGACATTTCATTCAACATACTGTCCTCAAGTTTCATTCACCTAGTTGCTTGCCTCACAACCACTTAGTAGTCCATTGTAGGTATACACCACAGTCCCACCTTCCATTCCTTAGTCATTGTACTCTTAGGCCACCTCCATCCATTGCGAATTATGAACACTGAGCTGGCTGGTTTTTAATACAAGCTGCCATTTCACAGTCTGGAAGGACTGTCTTGGAACCCCACACAATCTAACAACTGAATAATCAGGGGACTCATTTTATGTCAAAAGAAATGTGATATAGGGCTCTTGATGACTGAATTAAGTGGTTTGATGGAACCGTGAATGGTATCTTAAAGACAGGCTTGGAAGTAATTCCCAAAATGTTTAGGAATACTGTCCTACAGGATATGGAAAATAGTGTTTCTGCTTCTTCTAGGATATATGGTCTTGGAACCAAAAAGGGAGGTAGGAGTAGCCCCAACTCACTTTTAGACTATTATATTTAATAACATACAGCATTTTGGCTTCCCATGCCATAATGTTGGGTTGGGGGTTTGGAGGTACTGGAAACAATGACATGGTTCCATTAAATTTGAAGCTGAAACTGGCCATTTGAGGATCCTAATTAACAAGAGAAATTAGGTTATTGTTACTTGACGAAAGCTAGAAAAACCACATCCAGAAACTGGCCGACTCACTGGTCACTTCTTAGCACGCCCACATACAAAATAATGATGGTTAATGGAAAACTATGACAACCCAGTAAATATGGGATCACTAAGGTCTCTGAGAATGTGGAAATAAAGATTTCATTCCTCCTTTTGGGTAAAAAATACAATCATCTGAGATGTAGAGGGTAAGGAGAAGATAGAAAGGGGAGTGAAAGAAGGCAGCTATGATTGTTAATTTTGGTTCCATGACCATCTACTGAGGTGTGGACTGTAGCTGTTACACATGTGTTATCCAATTGATTATTTCTCTTTCCTTCAGCCATTTTTGCTACCTTGTGTGAAAAGTGCATTAGAATTTAGGTTCCAGGTAAGAGTGTGACTGAATTGACATCATGTGACCATGATATGATCGTTCATGAGATATTGTATCAGCAATATTAGGGATGAGAGTTTCTTCATCTGAATGAGGGGCAAGAATTGATGCTAAGCAGATGTGACAGGGGGTAGACCATGCAGGTTATTCTCTGCATCAACACTCCTGATCCACTTTCTGTCCTTCTCCTTCTGGCAGGCTGAGCCTTATGGACCGCTTCGCCTGGGCTCCCTTGCCTCTGTTTTCTGGTTGGGATGGATCAATGAGGGTTACTGGTAGGAGATCAGAGAGGGGAGGAGGAAGACCTGGGTATTCCTTCCTGCATCAGCACAGTTGTCTTAGCCTTTCTATCACCTCAGTTCCTGCCAGGCAGCTCCTTCTCCCTGATTTCAGCTCTCACTGTATCCTGTTAAATCTCTTTATTTCCTTTGCTCCTAAGACCCAGAGGTAGTAACAGCTTCCTGCTGCTGTTTGACTCTTATTGTTCCTTCAGCTCTGTCCACACCTCTGGAACTGGTTCCTTCATTAAAACCTCTTAAGTTAAATAATTTGAGCAGATTTCTGTAACCTGTTGTGTTGCTGAGTAACAGATTGGAAGCTGGATTTCATTTTATTGAAGCAGTTCTCATTTTACCAAAGGATAGCTGGTGATGTTTCTTGAAAAAGCTAGAGTTCCTACATTATTTAAATCATTTTAGTCTACAAACATATGTTTTACATGAAACTTTCCATAAAGATACCTTTAGATAAAGTTTTTTTTTAATTTTTTAATTTTATTTTTTTAAATACCAAAAAACACCTAACAAACTCAAACTTTCCTATTTTGATCATTCTGTTCTACATATATAATCAGTAATTCACAATATCATCACATAGTTGCATATT